>JAAEAF010001594.1:0-81968 GCA_011037195.1 Triatoma infestans | reverse complement strand
CTAATTAACCTAGCGGTCCATCGGCCCCGCAGATCATCTTCCCAGAAGCCTGCCACCTCTGGAAAGTCCGATTCCTCTCCTCCCTGGAGAGAGCCTCCTTACTCCCCTCTGCCTTCCTTTCATGGAGGATCTTGCGTTCCCTAGCAAGGAGTGCAATTGGGATTACTCCGGCAATCACAAGAACCGCTGGCTCAGACACCGTGCGGAATGCAGAGGCAATTCTCAGTGCGCCAAGCCGCTGCACACGAGCCATTCTTTTCCTGTAGGCCTCCTTGTTAAGAGCATCCGCCCCTACTTCAGCTCCGTAAAGGAGTATCGAGTGTGTCACACTCATCAACACTCTGCGTGTGCTGCCCCGAGGGCCACCAACGTTCGCCATCAGCCTACTGAGGGGCGCACACTCTTTGCGGCCCTATCCGCTGCGCTCTGAATTTGCTTACCAAAGCTCAGCTTGCCATCAATCCTCAAACCCAAATACTTGACAGTACTCTTCGAGGTCACAACTTCTTCTCCAACACGCCATGATATGCTCGTGGGGATCCTCTTTTTCGTCAGGACCACGATCTCTGTTTTGGACAGTGCTAACGACAGTCCGTGCTCCGTCATCCATCGATTGACGATACGCATCACCCTACTCAATTTTAGTTGGGCTTTCTCGACATCACGTGCCGCAACAAGTGCTGCCACGTCGTCTGCGTATCCAACCAAAACTGTCTCTTCTGGCATTTCCTGTCTAAGCAGGCTGTCATACGCCACATTCCAGAGATCCGGGCCCAGGATCGATCCCTGCGCTGCACCTGCCGTAACTGCGGATGCTCTTGGCCCTCTCGAGGTCTGGTAAATAACCGTTCGGTTCCGCAGATAATCACTTATCACTCGCAGAAGGTACTTCGGGACTCAAAACGTTTCCTCCAGCGCTCTCAGCACATCTACCCGACTAACTGAATTGAAGGCGTTTTTTACGTCAAGCGTGACTAAAAGGACCACCCGACAAGAGTGGTGATTGTGATCCTCCGCCCTGCGTACTGCCTCAATGACTTCTTGGTCCGCGCCTACTGTGGAGCGCCCAGACCTGAAACCATATTGCCTCGGCGATAGGTCTCCTGCCGCTTGCACCGCCAACACCAGTCTTTCCCTGAGGAGCTTCTCGTTTAATTTGCCCGCTGTATCCAACATACATAGAGGCCGGTAGGACGACGGAAGTTCCGGTTCCCCTTTCCCTTGCTAATGAGGACCAGCCGCGCTATCTTCCAACGGGTACTAAAAACCCCAGCTTTCAGGCAGGCATTATACATCCTCAGTAACAGACCAGGACTCTGCATTGCGACCAACTTAAGCACCTCATTAGGGATGCCGTCAGGACCGGGCGCTTTCTTACTTTTGAGAGAGCTTACGGCTTTCTCAAGGTCCCTGTTGGTGAAGAGATGAAAATCCCCTACATCACCGAAGTCCCTATCACTCCGAACTGGGTGGGAAGGAAAGAGTGCCTCCACGACTTTTTCCATGGTGGGCACATCCATGACTAATGGAGTTTTAAATGCCCCGAGTTTTTGGGACACTATCTTATACCCCAGTCCCCATGTGTCTACATCCACATCCTCTTTCAATTTTTCCCAGCAGCGCATCTTGCTCCTGCAGATAGCTCGCCTTAGTTCCCTCTTTGCTGTTTTATACTCAACCAAGCGGAGATTTGCGTCTGGCCGACGTCCTGCTCGTTGAGCTCTTCTTCGCAACTTAATGCACTCCTTACGCAGCCTGGCTATTTGTGGGGTCCACCAGTAAACGGGGCGTTTGTCATGACGCGGCTTTTTCCGTGGCATAGATTTTTCGCAGGCTTCGACAATAAGGCTCATAGTTGAAGCAACAACAGCCTCGGCGCCTGCTTTCCCCTCGAGCACAGCATCCTCAGCCTGATCCACTCCTCTAGCGAGCACTTCGAGGAATAGCTCCATATCTATTCTCTCGAGGTTCCATCTTGGAGACATCTCCTGGTTTCCCAAACTATTGGTCCCAGTCCCATCACGATATAATAATAATAATAATAATAATGATAATAATAATAATAATAATAATTTTTTTTATTTTAAGAAGGGGGAAAGGCTAGTGCTCATCAGGAGAGATACTCTATATCAATTGATGCGTGGGACTTTCACCCACTAAAAACCCCCTCCTCCACAGGCATAAGTCCACTCCGGAACCGCCATTAGCATTACTTCGGAGTGGTGCCTCGTATATATGCACACCCTGTGTATACACAACAATTCCCTAGTCCGTCTCAGCGGCGGTCCAGCTCTCGCTTCTTAGCTAACAGCACATGTCTAACGTAGTAGGAAATATCTTCCCATGATCTCTCGGTAGCCATCATTTTATCTACAATGCTGTCCGGTGAAAGTAGGCCGACCCTTTTCTGTATGTTCCTTCTATCATTTTCCCATCTCGCACACTCGAAAAAAGTGTGATATACATCATCATTATTCGAGTCTCCGAAAATGCAGGCCGGTGTTGACCTCTTGCCCATTCTATACAGATATGAGGCGAAGTATCCATGGCCAGTAAGAAGTTGGGTTAGGTAATAATCTACTTCCCCATGGCATCTTCCTGCCCAGGCAGCCGGGTCTTCGATGAGGCGGGCTGTCCAACGACCTCTGCTATCCTCTCTCCATTGCTCTCGCCAGACCTGCCCTATATACTCGCTCGCCTTTGCCTTTGCCGCAGGCTTACCTAAAGAGTCCTTTAGTAGATATGCCATTCTCCTGGCCTGTGCCTGCAAATCTATGGGCGCTACACCAGCCACCACCAGAACAGCTGCTTCGGAGACTGTCCTGTACGCGCTGGCGATCCTAAGTGCACATCTTTTTTGTACTGCGGCAAGCCGCTTGCGGTACTTCTCTTTGTGAAGTGCGTCGGCCCAGATCTCACAGCCATACAATAAAATTGCATTAGCCGAGGACATTAAAAGACGACGCCTGCTCGCGGTAGGTCCCCCTGAGTTCGCCATTAATTTACTTAATGCCGAAGTTACCTTAGCGGCCTTCGTCGCGGCATGTTTTAATTGTGCTCCAAACGTCAGCTTAGTATCCAGGCGCACCCCAAGATACTTCACATCAGTCTTCGTGCCCATAGATAGATTGCCCACCTGAAAGTGCACATTGGTAGAGATATGTCTCCTGGTTATCAGAAGAATCTCTGTTTTCTCCTTGGCCAGCTCTAACCCGTGGTCCTCAAGCCAGCAGTGAGCGCGCCGCATGACTTGGTTCAGCCTAAGTTGAGCATCTTCTATGTCCCTTACCACGATAACAGCAGCAATATCGTCCGCGTAGCCAACTAGGAAAGTACCTGGTGGCATTTCCATACATAATATTCCATTGTATACGACATTCCATAGGTCTGGGCCCAAGATTGAGCCCTGAGCGGCATCACCCGTAATCCTTTCCTGCCGAAGTCCTTCTGTGGTATCATATCTCAGCTTCCTATTATGCAAATAGCTCTCCATCATACGTAACAGGTAATGAGGAATGCGAAAATCCCTCTCTAAAGCTGTCAACATGTCCTCCCATCTAGCTGAATTAAAGGCATTTCGGACATCCAAAGTTGCCAGCAACACAATCTTCCTAGAGAAGTGATTACTTTGTTGGGCTGCATTAGCAGCTTTTACTACCTCCCCGATTGCTCCTTGGGTAGACCTACCTCGCCTAAAACCATATTGGCGTTCTGCTAAATCACCTGCTGCCTGAATGGCCTCTGTTAGCCGTACTTTAAGCAGTCGTTCAAGCAGCTTACCTGCAGTGTCTAACATACAGAGTGGTCTATAAGCTGATGCAGAATTCACGTCTCCTTTTCCTTTACTTATCAATACTAACCGCTGTATCTTCCAAGCGTCGGGAAAAACCCCATCTTCGAGGCAGCGGTTGTACATGTTAAGGAACATCTCCGGGCACAGGCGTACATTTAACTTGAGCACTTCCGCGGGAATACCGTCTGGTCCGGGGGCCTTCTTGTTTCGGAGCGAGTTGACTTCGCTACTTAATTCCTCCAAAGTAAACCTAGGTATCATCATTATCTCCTCCCCAGGGATCGTACGCGACATTCTTTCTCTTATGGGATGAGATGGAAATAACTTTGTAACTATATCCTTCATTCTTCGAGCATCCACTGTAGGACTCGGTTTTAAAGAGCCCAATTTACCCATAACTATTTTATATCCCAATCCCCAGGGGTCTAGTTCTACTTCTCGACGAAGATCCTCCCATTTCTGCCGCTTGCTACAGATAATAGCCCGCTTTAGGACTCTTCTTGCTAACTTAAACTCTTCAAGCTTCTCCATGGCATTTATGCTGTTTCTTCTTCTAGCTCGAGTGGTTAAACGTCTAAGTCGTAGGCAGTTTCTTCTGAGCGCTGCAATCTCCTCTGTCCACCAGTATGCAGGGGTCTTCCTTCCACGTACTACTCTTCTCCCAGGCATTGATGCATCGCAGGCCTGCCGAACTAAACGCATGGTGGCATTTACTATTTGTTCTGGAGAACCCTGCGCCGCCAAAATAGCCGCTTTATTCAGCTCAATAACCAAAGAGAAGGCTTCTTCATTTAGTTTGGCTAAATTCCAGCCGGGTGTATTCCTTGATGTGCAGCTCCCTTTTTATATCGCTGCCCAAGATAAAAAAGGATATACTGGTGGTCACTACCAGTATAATCTTCAAGTACGCGCCAATTTTTTACTCTTCGCGCAGTGCGTCAGATACTAAAGTAATATCTGGGATCGTGCCTAATTGCGCCGCCCGCTGGAATGTAGGCGTATCGCCCTTATTGGCCACAGACAGACCCAACCTGGCCGCCATTTCGAGTGTATATCTTCCCCTGACATCCACTGCAGGCATACCCCACTCCGGGGCTTTAGCATTGAAGTCACCGGCAATTATCAATGCCTCTCTCCATTCGTGGACAGTATCCTCTAACACATCTTTTCTCTGAAAGCGTGAATGCTTTCGTTAGGTGTGAAATAACAACTCACATAAGTAATACCAGAGCATCTAATCCATACAAAGCCTCTTCCAGAGCCGTGGCTATCGACCGATGTAATAGTCGGATCCGGCGCCCATATTGCCGCAGTACCACATTCGTCCGCGTACCATGACGGACTGTCCCGGTTACGGTATTGCTCACTTATAATGAGCAGATCCGGGTTCCATTCCGCCCTAAGGCAGTCTAAAAGTGCGTCAGCCGTCCTACTTCTGTGTAAGTTCCCTTGGAGAACCTTCATACTTTGCGTGCTCTTTCCAGGGCCTGCCTAAAAACCTCGCATCTCCCTGTTCCCGCAACATGCTTCAGTGAGCCTGTAGCCAATCCACGTTCCTCACACAGAAAGCACTTTGGGTCTGCACTGCACTCCTTTTTGACGTGACCTAATTCACCACAGTTAATACAGACTCCGTCCATCTTCCGGTTGGGTCCTTTACACTCCATTTGCCGGTGGCCATAACCAAAACATGCATAGCATCGCATCACCGCTATTCTTCTTTTTATTCTGCAGCTCACCCATCCTATTTTGATGCGGTTACCCGCTGATAATTCATTAGCCCTCCGCTCGCTTAGTTCTACAATAGCCATCTTCTGCTCTCGAAAGTTGGCTTTACTTACAAAGACCTTGAGCTCCGCCGGCTTCTCCCCTAATTCTTTGGTGATGGCATCCCGTACCTCGTCCTCAGAGGTGTAACTATCCATATCTCTAATTTCTAGAGTGGCCATAGGTTCGAGGTGGCGTATATTTGCCTTATCTCCGAGCGTATTCCTCAAAACGTCACTGAAACTTCCTTTATTTGAAGCGTCCGGGCCGAGCTCAAGCAGGACTTCTCCTGCTCTGGTTTGTCGGATAGATCTTATCTCAATACCCGAGTTTTCTGGATTTATACCCCTCCGGATCTCCCCAAGAACTTCTGCATATGTTTTACCCTCGGCAGGTTTAATTACCAGCGCCTCAGGGCGCGGCGGGCGTTTATTCTTCCTTCGCCTCTTCCTTTCCTTCTTAGTGGTCGATCTATCTACCTCAGTTTCGGCAGTCCCCCTTTCCTTCTCTTTTTGCCGTTCTTCCAACTTACGTGCTTTCCGCGGCCTTACCACGGACCAAGGGTTTTGATCATCTTCCCCGTCATTTGTCGCCAACCTTTCTGTGGATTGAGGTTGCACTTTCTGTATTTCAGTGCTAAGTTTAAGCTTCTTCTCTTTTGGTCCCGGAAGTGGATCCGAAGCTCCCACACTTACCGGCGTTTGCGTATACCGCGTTTGCCCTACCCTTTGGGGTACTTTATCAGCCGTTCGCCATTCCCTACGGTGCCGATCTATCGCATCCAGAGCATCTTCCAATTCCACCAAACCTTTCTTAATGTCAACACTGACATTTTTCTGTCTAGTAGTTGCTGCTATCATCTTCTTAATAACGTTTCTACATCTATTGAACTGTTGTTCTTCCTCCTTTAGATGTCTATCCGCTTTGCTCATTGATGAACTACCACAGTGACGGATTGGTGGTATATTAGCCTTAGCACTAGAGTTTTCCGGGTTTTCCCCATCATTCTTCTTTCCCTCCCCTTCACTGCTTTTTTCTACATTCCCTCCTAAATACGGAGTAGAATTAGAATTAGGTGTACCATGCACATTCGGAGGTGTCCTTCTCAGCTTTGATCTCCTTATAAAAGGGCTTTCATCCTGCTTATCCTGTTTGTCATCCCCTCCCCTGGGAGGTCTTGTTAATTCACCATCCATAAATAAGTATTGGGTATTTGCCCCAAATTCAGGCACAGGGTTGCGTTCTCGGACCACAGCCGAGGCAACAGCCAGCAAACATGCCTCCCGCTTCCCTGTGCTCCATAGAAGGGGTCTTCCCCCGTCCTTTCCCTTCTTTGAGCGGTGCGCCAGACCCAGCAGCAACCGTCGCCGAGGGTTCCGTAGACCTTCAGCAGAAGCCCCCTCTACGCAATCTCCTGATCAGCTGAGCTGACCCAGGCGTTTCCCCTGGTTTGAGGTGCGCTGTTCCCCAAACCTCGGTTCACCCGGGTCCGAGCCACAGCAAAGAGGCTTGTTGGATCCAGAAACCCGCAGGTGACTCTCACCTCAACCTCCAGCTATGGCCTTTGCCGGGTCTCCGTTTCACCCATGCGGAGAGAAACATGGGCATCCCTCGGCCAGGTATGATCGGAAAACTTCATATATACAGAGGCACAGATATTCTGTCCCTCTGCATGGCCGTACCCGGATTTGAGGACTAGGGACGGTAGCCCTAGACTGTATTACATGTCTATGTGCTTGTGTCAGTGTCTTTGTGGAAGGTGTACTGTGTGTGTGTATGTGTGTGTGTGTGTGTGTGTGTGTATGTGTGCGGTGTACTGTGCTAGGAACCCGGAGGAGCGCAAAAACCCCGGCAGCTGCGCACAACAACTGCCCCTTGCGGGAAATAATTTTTTTTTTTCCGGGGAGTAAAATCCAGTGGATACCAGGTTGGCCAATCCTGGGGACGCACATCCTTGAAACCTCCCCACCTCCTAGCTTAACCTTCCACGGAACCGTTTACCACATTACTTCGTGAAAGGCCTTCGCTATTAGCCCTTTCGGGCTTCCACATCTTTAGGCCAGAACTTTTCTTTCTCCCTCTCAAGTGGTACGGGACACTTGCTGGTGAGGGTGTGTGCTCTCCACGTACTTTTTCTTCCTCAGGACGTCCTCAACAAACACAGCCACTGCTGCCCATCCACTCTCCTCGCGGAGCATTCTTTGAGTGACGTCCTCCGGGCTAAAATCGCCTATTACATCGGCCGCTCGTCTTCTTTCCGCCCTCCACCGACTACAGGCAAAAAAGACATGGTAGGCATCCTCCTCCACACATTCCTCGCAGTGGGTACATTGAGGGTCTTCTATCTTTCCGATCCTATGGAGGTATTTTCGGAAGTACCCATGCCCCGTCAGGAACTGGGTGAGGTAATAGTTTACCTCCCCATGTTGCCTCTCGACCCACGGTTCAATATTTGGGATCAGCCTCGCTGTCCAACGTCCCCGCTCATCTGCATCCCAGCGCTCCTGCCAAGCACCTATCGTCCGGTTACGTTCTTCGCGCCTTTTCCTGGCCTTTGGCAAGTCCTCCGCTTTCCGTAAGTACAGGCGCCTACGCTCGGCTGCCAGTAAATCTATTGGGATAGTGCCCGCGACTACCATGACCGCTGGTTCAGACACCGTGCGGTAGGCGCACGCCACTCGCAAAGCGCCTCTACGCTGCACTCCTGCAATTCGCTTTCTATACTTCGCGAAGCGAAGTGCTTCAGCCCATACTTCCGCTCCATACAGCAGTACCGAAATCACCGCTACCATCAGTAGCTTTCGCATGTTCGGTTTTGGGTCATACGTGTTCGCCATGAGCCTCGCCAATCTGCTTGTCATGGCCGCCGCCTTGTCTGCTAAATGAGCTATGTGGGGCCAGAAACTTAACTTGGTGTCTAACATGACCCCCAGATATCGGACTGCCGGCTTTGTAAAGATCTCCACCCCATTCACCATAATTGGGACCTCTTTTGGTATCCGCTTGTGGCTGAGTGCTACTATTTCTGTTTTTTGGGTCGCAAGAGTAAGTCCCATGCTTTCCATTTCTCTCAGAACCCGTCGCATGACCATATTAAGGTTCATCTGGACCGCCTCATAAGTCCTAGCTGTGATCACAGCCGCGACATCGTCAGCATAGCACACAAGGTACGCTCCTTCTGGCATTTCTACTTTCAGGAGGCGATCATAGGATACGTTCCACAGGTCCGGTCCAAGTACTGAACCTTGCGCTGCTCCTGCTGTGAGTCTCCTAATCTGCTGCCCCTGCGAATCGCTATAAAGAAGTCTGCGGTCGCTGAGATAGCTTCTCATTATCCTCATCAGGTATTCAGGGACATTAAAAGTATCCTGAAGCGCCGTTAGGAAGTACCATAAGTACGATATCCCACGAATGGTGGTTACCAGCCTCTGCTCTTTCCAGTGCCCCCACTACCTCCGTAATAGCATCCACAGTGCTATGTACTCGCCGAAAGCCAAATTGCCTAGGCGAGAGGTCTCCGGCAATCTGTATGGCCCTATGCAGCCGCGGCTGGATGAGCTTTTCGAGCAGTTTACCTGCCGTGTCCAGCATGCACAAAGGCCTGAAAGACGAAGGGGACGTTCTATCCCCCTTACATTTATCAATTAGTACAAGTCTTGCCAGCTTCCAACGTGTACTAAAGACTCCTGCCGTCAAACAATTATTGTACACAGCGAGGAGAAAATCTGGGCATTCATCAGCCACTGCCTTTAATACTTCAGCAGGTATACCATCTGGACCTGGGGCTCTACGGTTCCGTAGGCCGCGGGCAGCCATTCTTAACTCGTCCTGCTTGAACAACGGGATCTCTCCCGACTCCCGCTGGACATCTGCCTCTCGTTCCTCATGTTCAGGAAACAGCCCATCTATAATCCGGCTCATTTCTTCAGCGCTCAATCCGTTTACTGGGGGAAGCAGGACAAATTTTTTCATTACGACTTTGTAGCCTCGTCCCCAGGGGGCTTGCTCTACTTCGTCACACAGTTTGTGCCAGCATGCCGCCTGGCTGTTTTTAATTGCAGACCGCCTCTTCTTTTGAGCAAGTAGCAGCCAAATGGCCCTCCTTTCCACATATATAACATGCTTTACTTCGATCGGGGCCTTTACATTCTCCTGATCGGTGACCATAGCCTAGACACCTAAAGCATCGCACGACCGGCGTACGTAGCCGCATGCGGCAGTTTACCCATCCTATTTTGATACGAGCGCGCGGTACGGCAAGCAATTTCACTGCTGCAGCTACTTCTAATTTGACAATTGCCATCCTTACTTGCCTGTAATTGGCAGGCGTTAAAAATGCCTCTACTCCTCCTTTATAGGTGGGGATTAATGCTTTTACAGCTTCCACAACTTCCTCGCTTGTGGTAAATGAGTCCAAGTCCAGGATTTCCACTGCGGATTGCGGCACCAACATTTTCACAGTCTTATTTTCTCCTACTGCGGTCTGAATGGATTGTGCAAACGCCTTGGCTTGATCGCTAACCCCATCCTCATCCAGCTCAATAATGACCTCACCGTTTATAGTTTTCCGTACACTGCGTACGTCAACAGTGGTTTCTTTTACCTTGCCGCGGATTTCTTTTAGAATATCCTCATATTTTTCTCCATCTGCGACCGGGATCAGTACCGCCCCTGTTCGAGCGCGCTTTTTCCGGATTCGTCGTCCCTTCTTTACATTCTCTTTTACCCCTCTAGTTCCTGCAGGATCTTCTTTACCCTGCAGTTTCTCACTGTAGTTTAGCCCACTCGGAAAGATTCCAGTGGGAGTATCAGCTACATCAGTGGTAAGAGACTCCTCTTTCTTCTTCTTTTCTTTACGGTGCGCCTTTTCTTTTTGCTTCCGCTTATCCGTGGAGCGCCCTAGTAGGGATTTTGCTTTATCAATGGAGCAGATGGGTAAAGATTCCGCATTTCCACCCAGCATTGCCAATGGTGTTCTTTCTTCTTCCTCGGTCGTCTCCCTATCACTCACAACTCTCCCTCTACCTCCAATCTTAATCCATCCTGTGTCTTCTTTTGCAGGCTCTTTCGGAGGCATCTCGGTGTTTGGTTTTCCCTGGTGACTGTCTTTTAATCTTTTGCAGTCACATTCTACACATTTCAGCTTTTCCCTATCACTCACCTCTTTCACTCTTCTCCAATTCGCTCTGATGTCCGACATAACATCCAGCGCCTTGGGGTGTCGCGGTGGCGTAGGCTGAATAGCCAATTCCCCCGGTAGAATCTATCTCTATCTAACATCCAGCGTCTCCTCCAACTCCAGCAGGCCATTCTTAATTTCCATGGAAATATTCTTCTGTTTTAAGGTAGCTGCCTTCATCTTCTTGATGATGTCACTATATTTCTTCATCATTTCTTCTTCGCTTTTCCTTAGCTTAACAAAGTATTCGCTCCTTAGTGAACCCCTATTACGGGCATCTTCATCGGGCTCCTCCCCTTCATCTGGGGTGGACCTAGGCGCTCTATTTTCTTTTAATTCTATCAGCTTGCGCTCATTCTTCTCATTGCTGCTTTTGAATTTCATGCTCTCTCCTGCTTTTTCTCGGCCAGATATTGTTGGCCCTGCAGTTGGCGGCGTTCTCCTAAGCAACGTGCTTTTTTGGAATGGACTTCCCGTTGATGTGCTGGTCCTATTCTGGGTGGAGCTCTTTGCGCCTCCAGGTTCCGGCATCATCTTTCCATGTCCATCTTGGTTTAAATCCCCCCCTTCCCCCATAGGTCGTTTATTGAAATCCATAGGGTATTTGATAGGGTATTTGCCCCCGATTCAGGCACAGAGTCGCGTTCTCGGACCACAGCCGAGGCAACAGCCAGCATCATGCCTCCCGCTATCTCTGCGCTCCATAGGGAAGACTCTCCCATACAACCGTCCTTTCCCCTCTTTGAACTGCCAGCTGACCAGCCTAACAGTCGCCGAAGGTTCCGTAGGCCTTCAAAAGAGATCCTCCCTACACAGCCTCCTGGTTGGCTGTACCAACGTAGGTGTTTCCCCTAGTTTAAGATGTGTTACTTCTTAAACCTCAGTCCACCCGGGTCCAGCTGCAGCAAAGTGGCGTGTTGGATTCCACATTCCGCAGAATACGTTCACCTCAACCACCAGCATACAACTTTTACCGGATCTCCGTTTCGCCTATGCGGAGAGAGACATAGGCGTTCCTCTGCCAAGTACGGGTGGAGAACCAGTTTGTACCATGCTACCATAGTACGGCAGTAACTGACGCAGTTGCGGGTTCAGCTATGTAACTAGGCATGCATAGCCTACTTCCTGGGGCGCTGCCGATGACCTGCAGCCAGCCAGGTTGCCGCAACCACTTACAGTGAAGGGAAAGAGGGAACTGGAGGGAAGAGAAAGGAAGTGGAAGAGAAGGAGGGCGGGAGAAATGATGATTGGGACAGGGGATTCGGGCACAGGAGGGAAATCAAGGTAAGGTCAACGGACAGTTGCCCCTTTAGTCGCCTCGTACGACAAGCGGAAGACACTGTGGTCCTATTCTAACCCCGGAACCACAGGGGGAATAATAATAATAATAATAACGCTGCAGGGGGTTGCTGAGGTGCGCAGCTTCCGGGGCTTTACAAACCCCCAGCTTCCCGAGTGCAGTACACCGCACCCACTCATCAGAACAGTACACATAAACGTCATTCTCAACAAAGGTCAGGTACAGTACACACCCTAGGGCGACCGTCCCTGAGGATGAGTCTTTTGGGTAGGTCGAGACTAAAAAGAATGCCCACACCCTGCATAATGTAGACAAAAAAAGGAAAAAATACCGTGGATTGGGAAATGAGTGGATTAGTGGTGGGGACTGCCTCTGAATCCACTGAAGTTCAGTTCCTAGCTGGGCCTAGTGGAGCGAGTGGCGCTACCCAGCGAAATGTAACCACAAGACTCCAAGCTCGTTTAATGGAATCTAGTAGTGTTCCGGAACCGGAGGGCCCAGGCCCGTCGTTGTCCGGACACTATAGTGGTAACCGTTCCCCCCTTCGAACGGGAAGTAGCCTGGACTCTGGCTCGGATTTGGAAGCAAGTTTGCCTCCCGTCTGTATACCAGACCTAGGTTGCAGGCTGGAAATGGGCGCGCGCGTATGCGGTGGAACCGTAGCATGAATATAGCCGCACTTCGTGCGCATTTTCTAGCAACGAGGCTTCAGAGGGAGGTCACTGGTTATCGCGATAGACTTCTCCCATACTGGAGGGAAAAATCCCCAAATGTACAGGAGTCATCTCAGAGAATTGCTGATCAGGTACGTGTAGTTCTGTCAAGAAATTTTTTATCTGAGGCGGAAGTGCAGAGGATTAGATCGGATGTCGCCGCAGAAATAGAATAGGCGAGCAGAGGTAACGACGTTTTAATAAATGAAGGTGATGTGAATCTAAATGTCGGAGTAGCGACCGCCGATTCACAACCTGGAATTGCGAATCAGGCGTCTGAAGCTCACAGCGTCTCGGGCGATAGTGATGAGCTCGAAGAGATCCTTATTTCGGAGCATCTCAAATACGAAAACATCCCCCTTCAGGCGCGACCAATAATCCGAAAGGTTCCATATAATAGGTCGGTTTTAGGGGTAGTGACTATGATGGATGGGATTCTAGCAAAACGCCTTCCATACACGGAAGATATTGACTGTATCCGCCATTGGATCTATGTGGCCGCAAGTGCTGTGTCAATGAAGCTTAGTCCTCCCAACAAAAGAAAACAAAGAGATGCTGAGAAGAGAAAAAATAAGTTGCCTTACATTCCTCCCTGGCGAAGGAGACTTGAACGAAGGATTGCAGAACTTCGTGTGATAATCGGTCAAATTACAGTTACCTAGCTGATTCTGCGAGAGCTTCGCTAAAGCTACTGACGAGAATGGACGAAATAATAGTAGCTGATGTAAGAGAAGTACTAATGACTGCCGATGTGTCCGACAGATTAACACTTCTTTGCGATTCCTTAAAGCAAAAACTTACTGCTTATGCAAATCGTTTAAGGAGATATAAAGAAGCAGCCTCAAGAAAGAAACAGAATAGAGATTTTATGGCAAATGAGAGGGTCTTTTACAAAAAACTGCTTCGTGTAGAAGATCCGAAATCAGTAATTCTACCAGCGGAGCAAGACATGTGGGACTACTGGAATAAACTTTGGGGGGTTGCTCAGAACTATGATGAAAGAGCTCATTCATTGGTTGGGCATTATAAAAGATAATATGTCACTCACGCCACAAATGAGCGATTTCGAAATAGAAACTGCCGATGTCGGCAGAGTTGTTTCTCATATGAGGAACTGGAGAGCGCCAGGCAATGACCGCATTCAAAATTACTGGCTAAAATATTTTAAAAGTGCCCATTCCCATTTGGCCAGATGTTATCAGAGAGTCACAGCCGCCAGATAACTTTGCAACTGGCATTACCTATATGACCCCCAAAGAAGTTGGACAGAGCTTGCAACCCAAGGATTTTCGCCCTATTACATGCTTAAATGGTGTTTATAAAATACTAACGGCCATAATTGCTGACAAAATTGAGGCACACGTTTATCAGAATGGGATAATGGCGCAGTTAGGATGGAGCAGTTAGGATGCCGAAAAAGGCGAAAAGGGTGTAAAGAGCTCCTGATTTTAGACTCTCTTATTGCTGCGCAAGTTAGAAGAAAGTCCCGGAATATAGCCGTTGCCTGGATAGACTACCAAAAAGCCTACGATTCGGTACCTCATGAGTGGCTACTGGCAGTTCTTAGAATATTCAAGGTCAATGAAAAAGTTGTGCAGTTGCTCAGCCGGCTAATGCAGAAGTGGAGTACGGAGTTGTATGTTGGAAGCAGTCACGAAGCCTACCGTACTAACGCTATTTGTATCCGTAGAGGGATTTTCCAAGGAGATAATCTTAGCCCCTTATGGTTTTGCCTGTCTCTCAATCCTTTGAGCACCCTGTTAAAGTACACCAAATTAGGATATTCCCTGCAGCCATCTTCGGGCCCGGTCATCTCGCACAGTCTTTACATGGATGACCTCAAGCTATATGCCAAAAGTAAAGAGCAGCTGCGAAGCCTTTTAGAAACGGTAGCAGATTTTAGTCAGGGGATCAGAATGGTACTGGGAGTGAATAAGTGTGCGATATTGGGATGTACCAGAGGGAAAATATCAGAGCAAGAGAATATGCAGCTAGACGATGGTACGCTCATTAATAGCATTGGTGTGACGGACGCTTATAAGTACCTTGGCATGAATCAGCTGCTGGAATTTAGGAAGACAGCAAGGGAGCAATTTATCCAGACTTTTAGGAGTAGGGTCAGGACCATATTAAAAACGCTCTTGCATGGGCGAAATAAAGTAAAAGCGATAAATACGTGGGCTGTGTCAGCGTTATCGTATTCGTTTGGTGTATTGAAATGGTCTGACACTGAACTGGAGCGGCTGGACAGATTTGTCAGGACTGAGATGACTGCTTCTAGGATGCATCACCCCAAATCCTCAAAGGTAAGGTTATACCTGTCAAGGAAGTTGGGAGGCAGGGGACTCGTCAACATTCGGGAAGCCTGTCGCAGGCAAGAAAGTGCTCTTCGTGCATTCTTCCTCGGAAGTGAGTCGGCTGTATTTCGAGAACTACAGCGCATAGATAGCGGGTACACAGCGCTCGATTTGGCTGCTCAAGAAGGACCTCGGTTGAATACTTTCGAACACTGGGTAGAAGAATGGAAAGCCAAGGAGCTCCATGGCCGGTATTATGCGGCGTTGGAGGCAGACGGTATCTCTCGCGAGATATCAGTAAAGTGGCTCGTGCGAGGTGAACTCTTTCCGGAGACGGAAGGATTTGTACTCGCAATCCAAGACCAAGAGATTGCGACAAGATCATACCGGAGGCACATAATCGGGGAGCGAGAAATCTCTGACCGATGCAGGCTGTGCAACGCAGCAGTAGAGTCCATTCAGCATATCATCGCTGGGTGCTCGAATTTAGCAGGCACTAAGTACCTCTCAAGGCACAATAATGTAGCGCGCATACTCCATCAGGCGTTGGTAATCAGGCTCGGGATTGTGTCAGAGGGAGAGGAGCTTCCTTATTACAGGTATTACCCGAAGGCCATAGTGGAAAAGGACGGGGTTAAGGTGTATTGGGATCAGTGCATGATCACCGATAGGTCGGTCATGCACAATAGACCGGACATACTTATTTTAAATACCCGAAAAAGGGCAGCCGAGATAATAGATGTAGGGATTCCTTGGACGACAATACCCGCAAAACTAGCCGAGAAGAAGCGGAAGTACCAGGATCTAGCGATTGAAATCAAAGAGATGTATCAGCTGGATGTGGTTAGGGTAATCCCGATTGTCATATCGACTAATGGCCTAGTACCTGTTGAGACTGTCAAGAATCTGCATGAGCTTGAGCTGGAACCCTGGTTGTTAGAGAAGGCGCAGAAGTCTGTTTTATTGGACACAGCGAGGCTGGTGAGGAAGTTCCTCAATTTATAACAAATGAAATGTCTTCAGTGGGTTGGAATTGTTCCCCCCGCTGATGCTATTTGCAAACGGAAAAAATAAATGGAAAAACAAAAATAATAATAATAATAATGATAATAATGATAATAATAATAATAATAATAATAATAATAATAATAATAATAATAATAATAATAATAATAATAATAATAATTGTCTGCGCGGCAGACACCCAAGGTGCGGGGGCGAACGTACGCCAAGAGGCGGAATACCAGTACGAGAAGAAGTGCCTGGTTACAGGCGCGTAAATACGTAATAGCAAAAATCAAACAAAGTGGCAACGTATCTAAAGATGGAGATGATCAGGGATCAGCAGGCGACGGTAAAGGCGATCAGCAACGGGCGAAGGATAAGGCGCGGATAGTTGGTTGTGTTTTATAGGGGTGTGTGTGTGTGTGTGTGTGTGAAAGAAAGGAGAGAAGGTGAAGGGAAGGGCGTGAGAATGCTCCGTGAAAGCGGATGACGCTGCTGGAGGCTGCTGACGACGATGGATTCCTCAAGGCGCAAACAATGCTTCTTCACAGCGAAGCAGGCGCGATCAGTTTCTTTGTTATTCGCGGGCAAATAATGGAGCAAGCTGACTCGGCGAATAGGAGCGTAAAATGGCGATTAGCACTAATGGCGAAAAAATACACTAAAGAGAAGCGGCAAACACACCTTCACTAGGCGAGGTATAGAGAGCAATTGAGAAGGAGTGGACGAAAAAGGGGGCTGGCCGGCATAGGAAGTAGTGGGGAAACGATGTGGCCAAATGGTGAAATAGGAAGAGGGATGGAAGAGGGGTGGTGCAGACGTTTGGGGAAGGCAATAAATATGTTTCTCAGAAATCATTAGTGGCGGAAATGATTGTAAAGGGCACCACTAAGTGAATTAGCGTGTACATACGCGAGAAGGCGGGAAGGCGTGGGAAAATAGCGAGGCAAAGTTAATCCCTCAAAGGGGGCCGCGACCTAACAATAATAATAATAATAATAACAATACCAATATAATTGAAAAACATAAGTCTCAAACAGAAGCATGTACATATTTTAAGCTAACTGAAAGATAAACGAAGAGTAAAGAAAACTGAATTTAAACAAAACAAATAACAAAATAAAAGAATACCTGAGGGACCAATATTAAAAAAGACTAAAATTTTATCGGTGCATAAACTTAATTTAATTATTATAATCTTGTTTAAACAAAAAATTCTGGTGTGAAACATTCACACAACTTTCTCTTATTCCAGTTCTCAAAATTATAATTGACAAGTTTTATAGTTACTGTACCAAATTTAATGAAATTCGTCGAAAACTGAAAAAACTGTTCTGTAAAAGCGCACTTCCTGTTTACTAATTTTCTTGAAACTCCGAATTTCGGTCATCTATTTATTTCTAATTAATTTGTTTGGATGTTAGAATTGTATAATCAACTATGATAGCATGTAAGAGAAAAAACATAACCCCACCCCACCCCTAAAAGTGCCCTTAAATGAATTTTCCCAGAGAAATGTTTTCAATAAAAGTTGCAGATCTTTTTATGTTTAGTTTATATACAAAGTTTCAAAAAAATCGTCGAGCCATTTTTGAGAAAAACGCAAAAAGATAATAAACCAACTAGTAAAGTGGTACTTCCTTTTGAGGAATTTCGACAGATTACGTACTGTCAGATCCCATGGTGATGCCTAAACGGAATATCAAGTTTCAACTTTCTACGGTTTTTCATTTTTGAGCTATGCTGTTCACATTCACAACCACCCACCCACCCACCACACATACACACACACACACACCATTTGCTAAAAACCACTTTTTTTGGACTCAGGGGACCTCAAAACTGATATTTCCGGTGAAAACTCGATATCGAAAATTTGACACGATTACAATACTTCCTCTTACTAGGAGTAAGAGAGAGTAAAAAAAAAAAATGTAATTACTCCAAATTGTAAAGAAATAAATCTGAGTCTAATAAAAGATTTAATAAATTAAAATAGATTTTCAAATAATCTTCTGTGGGTTTAATATTAGTGTTATGTGATGGATGCAAGAAATATAAAAATATATTTAATTTGAAAAAATCAAAATTAAGAAGACATATATATGATATAGAGTCACTTCAAGAATTCAAGAAATTACATGCATTCCTACAGCGCCATCACTCAGAAGCCTATATTGATCGCCTTGCCAGTTACTTCTTCATCAGCAACACTCGCCAAGCAGTGTTTGCCAATCAGCCTACCACCAGTATACTTATAAGCATATTATTGTGATATTTTAAAGTAACTTAATTTCACTTAGAGAATATATCTATTTTAAAAACAGTGTGACCTCTTGATTATTTCTAATATTTCACTCTTAAACATATATACTTTCGAGCCCTTTTACAAAACCGCTTGTGCTACACACTACCATTACTCTACAACACATCACACCAAAAGCATTTCATTGGTGCCAGCTGTTTGTGATATTTTATCAACCAGAATCCACAAAATTAACAAGTACGTACAATTTTCAATTTATTAATTAAACACAATATCCATCAGATAATTTTATTGCTTTTTCAATTATTTTCTCAGCGGAAATATCTTAAATATTTCCCATAATTAGATTTTCTATTGAATTTGATTTTTAAAATTTTGTATTTGTACCACTGTACCCCAATCCCTCGTGAATTTTGCATTTATGAGTGCTCTTAATAGATCGCAAATTGTAAAAATATTAAGGGACCATAAACTCTCTCAAAAGGGCAACTTAAATCAGTTACGCAGACGCCTTAAAAAGTATAATCTTTCCCAAGGTAGTAATTCTCTTGTTTCCAGAATGTATAAGATAAATGGACAAGATATGGGCATCGACGCTGCTGTAGAATATTTACTTGCTCAGCAGCAATTAGCAAATCCTCCAGCCACCCGTAACAATCAAACTGCTAGCCCCTTAAGAAATTTACAATTAATTAATAGTTTACCCACCTTCGATGGCGAAAATTCAGCCAGTGTGTCCGATTTCCTAGACCAAATTAGCTATTGTGCTAGCCTTTCTGGCTGGGACGACGCTGCAAAATTAGAAATACTAGCACTTAGGCTCTCAGGGTCTGCGAAAATATTTTATGATACGCGAAAGCCGAATTACAATGCCAGGATACAATCATAACGTATCCTCTAATCTCAGAACGTTTTCTAACTAGATGTAGAAAAGAAAAAAACCCTCTAGTCCTTTACAACAGATGACTAATATTCAGTCTCTACCCTCAGAGTCGTCTGAAAGAATTAGACATATCCAGTCCGCCATTAGCTTAAAAGCTCAAGCTAACTCACTCGAGGCCTTACATTCTATTTTAGACAAACTGGCCACTGATGCGTTCCTAAAGTCACTTCCTCAACCGCTTCGTAATGAGGTACGAACAAAGCTATCTCAAAAATTAGACGAAGCACTTTCTTATGCCAATGCCTTAAAGGAAGTACAGGCTTCGGAAACAAACCCCACAGTTTTCGCTGTCACCTCGAAAACTTCTAATCCTCGCACACCCCATCTCCATGTCGTTTCTGTGGACAAATGCATTTCCACAGAGAATGCCCGCATTGAAATAAAGCCACCATTAAAACCAACTACCACTCGTAGAGTTTTTAATGTAATAAAGAACAGGGCCTGCCGCCATTGTTCCGGTCCACATTTTGACGTCGACTGTACAAACAAATTTCAACAAAAACCTCGCACTAACTTTGGCAAAATACCAAAGAATTTTAATATTACTAGAAATTTTAATCACCGAGTAAATAATCGCTATAATCAGTATTATAGTAATAATAATAATAATGCTCGAGTTAATAATTCAAATAATTCACGATTTAACTCTTATCTTGGTAGACCCCAATATAATCAGAATAATAATAATGGTAACGAAACTAGTAATAACCTCCAAAGTAGGCCCACTTGCCAATTTTGTTCAAAATTTGGACATACGGCTCGTAATTGTTTCCAAGAATAGCCCAAAACGAGTTAGCCCTCAGTCGCTTTCTCGAACACCTGATATCATGACCACGGCTCTCATACCTGCTTTCACTAATTCTGACAATTTGTTAGTAAATTTAAGAATTGGCAAAAAATTTATTCGTGCCCTTGCAGGCACTGGAGCTAGTCACAGCCTAGTGGATTCCAGTTTCTGTCGAAATAAGAATCTTCAGCATTCCAACATTATTTTAAAATCCCTGACTAACCAGGTAATACCTAATTATGGCATAAAGTCCCTTCATTTGCATGCGGACAATGTCGAAAATTCCAAGTTTTCTGACGAATTCATAGTTTCGCAATTAAAAGGCAATTTGCAATTAATACTTGTGTTAGGTCGCGGCACCTTTGAGGGATTAACTTTGCCTCGCTATTTCAAAATTGTTACTCCATCGCCCGCATATTTCCCACGCCTTCCCGCCTTTTACCTCTCTCTCTCTCGTGGTGGGATGGCGGCGCCTTTTATCTCTCCTGTTCGCGCCTAACGTTTATTTCCCCACACTCTTAAACCCTTCTTTTTCTATAAAATTTTACTCACTTACCTTCTATCTCTCGCCAACACCACTTCGTAGTTACCGCTTCTTTAGTGAGTGAAAGTATTGTGAGTTCGCCTTTATATTTCTTCTCGCCTTATACGCGCCTCTTCATCGGGATAGTTTCATTCCGGCAATTATTCATCGGTGAATAATAAGAAGCATTTCTCGCGCCATCATCTTTCAGAGGATACATCGTTCGCGCCTTGCTGTACTCACAATCGTCTGGCAGCTCGACAGCAGCGTCATCCGCTTCCATGGAGCACTTCAACCCCCCCTTCCTTTCACCTGATATCCTTTCTTTCGCCACACACACATACGCCACCTCTTCCTTACTCAGTCCGCCATTCGTCTCATCAACCCTTCTTCTATTCATCACTCACCGTCAATTGTTTAGATATATTATGAAGGAAAATACTGTCATCTTGAATGATCAAAAAATAGCAGGAGAGACGTTGTTGGATTTGTACAGAAAGTTACGTATTGTGTAATGGATGCGGCTAAGAGAGCTGTTCCAAGAAGGAAACTGAGAGCGACGGCGGTAAACTGGTGGAGTGAAGAATTGACGAACTTGAAAAAGGAAGTCTATAAATTACGAAGGGAAGCGCAGAAAGAAAATGTTGAGGAGGAAAAACGTAGGAAACTAAAAAATATAGGGTACATTTGAGGAAGTACAAGTCCAAAATAAAGGAAGAAAAGGAATTATTTAAAAAAGGAGTCAGAAGGGACATTTATAGAGTTTTAAGAGATTATCTGAAAAGAAGATGGGTAGAGATGACTCTATCAAACATAACAGTGGGAAAAAAGGTTAGCAGTGGGTGCCCTCAGGTATCAGTCTTGGGTCCACAGTTATGGAAAATCGTTTTTGATGATTGTAAAAGGAAAGTAGGTACTGATTTTTGGGATTTTGTTCCTTTTGCAGATGATGGTGTAATTGCAGTGTGGAAAGATTCTAGAGGTGCAGTTGGAACGAAGAGGGAAGGAGGTGGTGGTCAGAGTGCTTAAATGGTGTGAGGAAAATAAAATGGAGTTATCTAAAGACAAGACGGTTGTAATGTTGCTAAAAGGAAAGTTTGATGAAGGATGCCGAGAATACTTTTGAGAAATCAAAAATTGAAAGCTGTAGATTGTGTAAAGTACTTGGGAATTAATCTGGACAAAAAACTTAGGGATTACTACTCACATAGAGAAAGTTACAAATATGGGATTTGTGGCCTTCGTTAGTCTTTTGAGACTGGCAAAGAAACACAGAGTTAACTACAGCACTCTCTTGAGAGTATATGAAGGGATGTACAAAGCAATGCAGGGGCTTGGGGGGGACGAGTTAAAGGGTTATCACCGCAAAGCACTGTTATCTGGCCAAAGGAAGGTAGCTTTAATGATGATTAAGGCTTATAGGACAATTTCAACGGATGCTGTATTGGTGATTGGTGGTTTAGTGCCTATAGACTTGGAGGTGGAAAGGAGATGGGCGGCATATAAGTTGAGAGTCCAAGGTGAAGTGGCCTTCGGTGGCAATGTGTTGAGAGGTAGCGGGTGTAAAAGAACACTATACTCTCTAATGTTGAGAAAATGGCAATTAAGATGGGAAGCTTCAGATAAGGGTCGTGGAACTTTTGACTGGATTCCAGATTTGGAGTGGCGTGGGAAGGCAGAATGGTTTTTACCAGACTATTTTAAAATACAAATAATTAGTGGGCACGGAAACTTTGGAGCTTACCTGGCTAGATTTCGTTTAAAAGAAGACCCATGCTGCTTATGTGGAATGGAGGAAACTACACTGCATGTGATGTTTGATTGTGACCGGTGGAGTGAAGAAAGAAAGATATTTGTTGAGGAATTGCAGAGGAAGAATCATCAAAGTTTAGAATGCAAAGATGCACTTGGAGGAAAAGCATTTCACATCTGGGTGAAATTTGTTCATATTGTTATGAAGGGAAAAGAAAGGGTTCAATTTGGTATCTAATATGTGTGAGAGTGATTAGCGGGAATGAGTTCGAAGTAGTTTAGTTGGTAGGTTTATTTTTTTTTTTTTTAACGTGTGTAAGTATTTATTGGCTTGATTGAAGTAGAACTTTGACTTATGAAAGTATTCATTAGGATGGGAATATTTATTGGTGTGAATGAGTTAGGTATTGTAAATAAGTTTTTAGCAAATGTGTGTGCATGTATTTATTGATATGAATGGTTTATGGTGTGTGAGTGTTTAGGTTTAGAGTTTAAAGGGTGTCTGGACCCAGCGATAGGCAATGGGTGGATCCGGGTCTGGGGTGATGCGATGGTGGAGTCGTCGCCGTCGCTTTTTTTTCTTCCTCTTCTATAAAGGAGAGAGGAGGTGAGAGGGTATGGTTTCGGCTAGGTATCTCCCACTTCGTACATTAAACTCTCTTATAATAAATAAATAAGATAGTGTATCTCAATGGGCTCTATGAGGGCAAAATAATCGAAGGAAAAATGAAATTTAATAAGATTACAGTTGGTGATACTGTAGTACGGGGCAATCTGAGAGAAAGTGGTAGTTAACAGTGGTGACTCCTTTTGCTTCCAATTACAGTGCGTGAGATTTTTTATTGTGAGTTCTGCTACTTTAGAATTTGTGGGACTATTGCAAGCGATTAATTTACATAGATGTCTATGATAAGATCTGTCTTCTAATATCCAATGGAGGTTCGCACGCTTCGGCTTGTAAGACGACAATAGGGGTACTCTGCAGAAGTCCTATAGTCATAATCTCAAACATTTATACTGCACTAAGTCGAGTGGGCGCAGTATTGACTTTCTTGATTCTCCATAGTATATAGAGCCGTAATCTATTAAGCTCTCTGTAGTCTATAGAAGAACAGAGATGATGAGGAACAGAGAGAAGAGAGATTATGACTGAAAACGCGTAGAACGTTTACGAACTTTTCAACCCTAGTACATGT
Source organism: Triatoma infestans (assembly GCA_011037195.1). Classification (NCBI taxonomy): domain Eukaryota; kingdom Metazoa; phylum Arthropoda; class Insecta; order Hemiptera; family Reduviidae; genus Triatoma; species Triatoma infestans. Next base: position 58,447 of record JAAEAF010001594.1, on the reverse strand, counting down.
TCTACATGGGTTTTCCAGTTAAGGGATTTGTCCAAATGCTAGCCCAAAAAGCGTACACTGTGTGCAAGCTGAAACTGTAAACCACCTAGAAGGACTCTTCCATTAAACGGCATCCTTCTATGCCGAGTAAATGGATAGAAGCTGGACTTCTCGCTCGAAATAAAAAGACCATTATGAAGAGACCATTCTTGTAAGTGCGAAACCAGATTATCTAGACGAATCATGCAAACATCTAAATCCTGATCAATTGCATATAGGCAAATATCATCAGCGTATTGTAGGATTTTTACTTCTTTTCTTAATATGGTGTCTATGTCGGCAACAAATAATGCATATAATAGCGGGCTGAGTATGCTTCCTTGTGGTAATCCTCTTGGTGCTAATTATGGGCCTGTCACCTTTCCGTTTATTCTTAAATATATGCGTCTATCGCAATGCATACTAATAATATTGGATACAAACTTGTGGAGGAAGTTTAATGTTAACAATTTCTCGGCAAGGATAGGCAATTGAACACTATCGTATGCCCCAGCAATGTCTAGGAAAAGAGCAAGAACTGACTTATTGGAAGTAAATGATATTTGAATATCTGTTATAAGCTGAGATAAACTATCATACGTAGATTTTTCCTTTTCGGAAACCGAATTGGCTATCAGGTAAAATTTTATGATGTTAAACCCACCATGTGAGACTAAAATTAATCAATAGTTCAATTGTTTTGGACATACAAGAGGCCAAGGAGAGAGGATGGTAAGAGTCACAATGATTTTCACGTTTTCCTGGCTTTTTAAGAGGAATTATTATATAATTTTTCCAATCTTTAGGGAAATTAGTTCGTTTCTCTTGCTTAATTAATCTCTTTGCGTTCGCATTGCTTTGTTTGTAAGCTAAGAATGTGTCCAGATTGGGGTTCCTTTTGTACGTGCAGAAAGCTTCTTTCCTTGCTGTTATACTTTTTAAACAATTTTCGTGAGTTTGTTTTGAAAGCTAGCAGTGTAGCTATTGTATGTTCTATATTTGGGTATAGAGTAAGTACAAGCTTCATTTATGTCTTCTATAAAAGTTTCATATGGTATATTGGTATTATTTTCAGTCCTCAACTGCGTGACGACCTCCATAAACGTTGTGAATTTACTCCAATCTGCTTTCTTCATTTTCCATTTCCTACCGTTTATTGTTTGGACAACTTCTATTCTCTGAATACCAGTTATTTTAATTGGGAGATGGTTAGAGCCCATAGGATCGCTCAGAATTTCCCAATTAAATTCTGGGGCAAGGCATGGGGAACACAAAGTAATATCTAAAGCGGAATAAGAATTCTGAACTAAGCTATTAACTAGAGTTGGTGAGCCATCATTCAAATACACTAAATTTTGATTTTCAACCGACTGCATGAAACTACGACCCCAGGCATCTGTGTATGATGACCTAAGTGACTCATGGTGTATGTTGAAATCGCCACATAATAGCATCGGTTTGCCCAAACTTACCATAAAATCGTTCCATTCCTCAAATGACAAAGAATTGTTAGGTGAGTTATATAAAGAATAAATATTTAATTGACGAAAGTTATTCAAATTTATAGATGCGCCTACACACATGACTCCCTCGAGATGTGGAATACCATGTAATTCTGTATATATAATATTTTTTTTAACAATATGCATATCCCTACCTTACCATCTTCTCGAAGGGCTCTAATAATATTATACCCTGAAAACTTAACCATAGTTCTTGGTTTAAACCAAGTTTCGCTCATAACTGCAATATCATAATGATCTGATTGAAGAGCGTACTCTAAGCTACCTTTATCTGATATAGCAGAACGAGCGTTCGATTGCCATATACGTAAATGTGACATTTTGGTTTAATATGTAATACTGTTAATCATGTAAACGTGATGTCGCAATTTTTAGACAATTATATTTGTTATAATTTGTATATTGACTGAATTTGAACTATTAAATAGCATTTTTAAGCGATAAGAGAAGTAAAAAATGAAAATTTTAATTTGAAAATATGAATATTTATAAATATTTATTATATAATATTCTATGTATGGTCGTTTAGTTTAATTGTTTTATCTTATCTTTAATCAAAGGCTTTAAATTTTAAATCACTACTCTGAATATATCTTGTAATAGAATAAACTGTTTCATATATAGTATCTTTACTAGATCGGCCCTTATTTGAATATTAGGGCCAATTACTGAATTTGGCTGTGATGGAGGACTGACTTTGGCTGTATGGGGTCGCCGAAATCAGACCCCCCGGTGTATTTACTAACAGGAAGTTGGAAAAAGAGATCTTTATCCTTTAGGAGAAGGAGGAGATAAAATTCTCTTTCTTTTTATTGTCCGTTTGAAAGATGTTAAACCAAATGTTCCATTATTATTGTTGAGATTAGTTTTATTTAGTGAAGGGAAATCTTGTAGATAGTTTAGTTTTGGAACATGTACTGAAGCCGCATATGAATTCCCATTCAAAAATTTTTTTGCATCGAAATATGGTATATTATTATTATGGCAGAAGCCATAAGCTGTTTTATTACTTTTTCTTTTCTAAACAAAGGACACTTTGTTTGGTTCGATGCTGTATGATCATTAGCTCCTCAGTTAGCTCATTTTGTTTCGTTGCTCTGACACTCTGTTTTGTCATGTTTTTCCCACATTTGTGGCACCTAACAGAACCTTTGCACTGGTCTTGGAAGTGGCCATAACGCAGACATTGAATAACGTTTTGAATGTACTGTTGTACTTCACAGCATACGTAATAAATGTACGTTTGGCCCTTCTCTGTAAAGAATACTGACTATGTATTTATAAATTTAAATTCTCCAGTTTTTTCATCTTTTGTTTTTCGTTTGATTCTACGTAAGCTTAATATTTCTGGATGGCCACCATCGGGTAACTTAATGATATCTTTTATTTCCTGTTCCGACAAATGAGTGTCCACATCTCTTATAACTCAACTCCCTTTCTTTGTAATAAGTAGGTAGGAATATAAACCCTACAACCTTTCTGTTTCAGCACTTCAGATTGTAATAATTTTTTAGCTGATATCATGCTATTTAATTCTATTCTTACCCTATATCTGCCAATCTTTTTAATATTTGTTATATTATTTGCTATATCAGAATGGTTCAAAAACAAAAGCTTCCCCATTGAAATGGGATGTAACCTACTTATTCCAATGTCATTACCATTTATGTTTTCCAAAATAACATGAAATGCCCTCTGTCATAATTTCTATATCTTAAATCAGACTTAGCATTTTGCTCCAAATTATATATTCCAGCATTTTTCATTAAAGCACTTTTCAACTCCAATTCCGGTGGTATTCCGACTTATCTTTCGCTGCTGTCTGACATTTTTAATATAAGTAAATAAATAAATACACATTTTTGAAATGATGAGATAAAAATAAAACAAACAAACACTAAAATAAAGGTAAGTAATTAAATCTATAAAATAAATTATATTGAAACTTAGTTAAGTTAACCTAATGTTTATATGTACATAAAATAAAACGGATAAATAATCACAGGCACATTCACTCAATTTCCGCATTTAGAACAGAACTGAATCCAATTTACAAAGAGAGAACTTTAATAAATCATAAGTAGCACTTTATGCTTATTAAACTACACTTTACTCACGCTCAGAATAACTTTCGCGCGCGAACTAAATGTTTGACTTTATCTTGAAAAATGGTGTTTTTTTCCATTTTATTCAAATATTAAAGATGTAAAGTATGGCAATGCAGAGTTACGCACTTCTCTTTTCTAATGTAAAATAGCGTAGTGCAACTCTGACTATTATTATAAGGGACTTGAAAATAGTTGTAGTTTGATAAGGTGAAGGTCATATGATAGACCAATTTATACTGTAGTTAGGTGTTCTTGTCATATATTCAGCTGAGTTATGCCAACAATGGTAAAAAAAAAAAAAAAAATTAAAAGAATGATCTCTTTTTCATGCTTCATTTTTTCCCATTGTGAAGGATTTTATTTTTAAAAAAACTGTTTTCAATATATGTAACGAGTATATCTTTTCCTGACGAAGTAATTGTTTCTTTTGAAGGTCAGCTTTTAGACTTTTATCGTATTTCGAGAGGAGGGTGCCTCTTAAAAGTTTTCAATAGCTTTAGCTGATATGATTATCTTCTTTTTTAAATTATTATATTAGTTTTTTTTTTTATATAATTGTAGGTAACTAGCAGCGACATTCCATTACATAATAGCAAACATTATTGCTGTTCATAATTGTGACGTAAGCTGTATGATTAGATTGTTATAGGGGATAAGCTGCGATCTGAAAGATCTATGTGCACCTCGGAGCATTCTCAGTGCACTGCCGACCTCCGAGCAGAGTTCTCTAACTACAGATAATACTGCCCATCGGCGGGCAGTCAGTTGTAGAGGCGCCTAAGAAGAGAAAATCTGAGGGCAGCATGGATTCAAACCCGGGACCTCCGCGTTACTAGTCCAGCGTGCTAGTTGAGCTAATCCCTTCCTTCTCGCTTGGCTTATGCCAATTAACCGTAGTTTGTGTACTGTGTTTGACCTTGTCTGTAAAGAGTAGAGTGTATGTAGTTTAAGTGCATTGTGTACTGTTCTGACCAAGTGCATGGAGTACTGAGCTGTGGTAACCCGTGGGATTGCTACTCCCCAAGTATCTGCATGAACAGATACCCCTTGCGGTCAAAGCTGTTATTTGATTGGTAGTTTTACTTTCTCGTATTGCTGTAAGCGGCAGTACTGCGATCCTTCAAAGATTCCTGTTCACCGATTATTTATTTTTACTTTTTTTATTTTATTTGCAACTGCGTATTCACATAACAAGCAAATGAGATGACATAAGATAATTTAACAAAAACAATAAAAAAATATATAAAAACAAACAAAAACTTTTTTTTTTGTATATCTATAATATTTACAATCTGTAATGTTTTACAATAAGTAAGTGTGAGCCTAGAGTCCTGGCTTGAAGGCTTGAAGGAGGTGGCCAATGCTACTATTCCAGATCTTGCTATTCCTCCTCTTCCTGTGACAGGAAGTCCCCTGGCCACTGGCGTTTCAAACACCTGGGAGGATTCCCAGAAATGGATAGATAGGACAGGTTTGTGACGTGCGGATTCGTGTGTGTCCCTAGTTTGCTGTCCAATCTTTTGTAGTTGTTGTGTTAAGTCGTGCCCAAATGGGATTTGTAGATCAGTATGTAGCGTAATGTTAGAAACATAGTAAGGGCAATGTGTGGCTGTTTGCAATATCTTGTTCTATATGGCTTGCATCGGTTTAGTGTGTGTCGGTTTGGCAGTTCGTTAGAGTTGTAGTCCGTAGGTCCCGATTGGACTTATTATGGATTTGTACTTTGTTGTAGATGTGGTCTTATTGTAGATTTGAACTTTGCTTTTCAAGATTAATTTAGATCTTCTGTCAAGTAATCGCTTTACTAGGGAGTATCTGGTTTTCATTGAGTGTCCAGTTTTCGTTATGTATTTGTTCCAAGTCAAGCGTCTGTCTAGTTAGAGTCCAAGGTATCGGATGTCTTTTTCGTGAGGTATAAGAGGAATGTCACATGAGTACATTTTGTTTCATTTAAAACCAAAACTTAAAAAAAAAGTGAACTAAAATTAAGTACCATGCGTCAGAATTGAATGAGAGCCATGCAACGATCGGTTTCCGATGCGATTTCGAAGGATGCCATTTTTAATTTCTGTTACTCCTAGTAAGAGGAAGTATTGTAATGTGACAAATTTTCGATATTGAGTTTTCACCGGAAATACAGGTTTTGAGATCCCCTAAGTCCAAAAAAGTGGTTTTTAGATAATGGTGTGTGTGTGTGTGTGTGTGTGTGTGGGTGTGTGTAAACAGTATAACTCAAAAATCGCAGAAAGTTTAAACTTGATATTCCGTTTAGGTATCAACATGGGATCTGACAGTACGTTATGTGTCAAAATTCCTCAACCGGAAGTACCACTTCACTGGATGATTTTTTTTACTTTCTTGTGATTTTCTCTAAACTGGCTCCAACGATTTTCTTTAAACATGGTGTATCAACTACACATACAAAGATCTACAACTTTTAATTGAAACATTTCTCCGGAAAAATTCATTTAAGGGTACTTTTTGGGAAAGGTGGGATTAGGTTTTTCTCTGATGTGCTATTTCAGTTTACTAGACTACTCTATCATCTAAAAATATTGATTAGAATTAAATGTGTTATTGAAATTCCGAGTTTGAAAAATCAGATGACCGGAGTGATTTTCTGTTTTCTGCTATTTTCTCTAACACGGCTACAACGCTTTTCTTTGAACTAAGTAAGTGAACTACAGTATAAAGAGCTACAACTTTTATTTGAAACATTTCTCCGGGTAAAGTTATTAAGAAGGCTTTTGGGGGAGCGAGAGGGCTATGTTTTTCTCTCAAGTTCTATCATAGTTGATTATACAATTCTACCATCTAATCTAAATTAATTAGCAACAAATAGTTTGCCAAAATTAGGAGTTTCAAGAAAATTAGTAGATAAACCGGAAATGCGTTGTACTGAACAGTTTTTTCAATTTTCGCAATTTTCTCCATAAAAACACCGACGAACTTCATTAAATATAAAATTTGACAATTTCAATTTTGTAAACTGCAGTAAGAGAAAGTTGTGTGAGTATTCTACCCCAGATTTTTTTATTAAATGATCAAGTGATCGCGAGGCCGTCGGTGCTTCAGCCTTCGCGAAGGATTATTAAGAAATGTTGTCAGTGACAAGTTGCGCATCAGTGGGTTGTAGGATGGGAAGTTTGGAATGAAATTTAATATATCAGGACTTGGTGAGATCCAGGACAAATGGGATTTTTAGGTCAGAATGGATAGTGTGGTTGCTGACTTAAAAAGAAACACGACATTTGTGTGAGAGATACAGAGAGAATATAGAATAGAGCGCTTTGCTGGTCCGAACAGTTTGAGTCCGTTTGTCCAGATAGGAGCGAGCAGGGCTGTGTAGAGTATTTTTTTGCTTGAAAGAGTTAATTTTGATCGCCTTTTGAATAGTCTTTGATCATTCGGTATTGGAAGTTAAGTTCTTCTCGCTTAAGTCGAGTATGGGTTCCATAGGTAAGGCGTTTGTCACGCTACAGGCGCAGATATCGCACTGGTGCTGGTACCTAAATGGAATTTAAAGTTTGAGGTTCCTACGATTATCGTTCTTGAAATATTTTCTTACACATACACACACACATACATATGCGAAGACCACTCATTAAAAACCTACGACTACCTATGGTAAAAGTTCATTCTTTTAGAGTAAGTAAACATGTAATAGATCACTCGTGATATAGATTTTAAAATAATAACGATGATGGTAATACAATAACCGAAGAATTACAAAAGATAATTTTAATGAACAACAGATATTATGTTTGTTTATTACATAATTTTACGTGACTATGCGAAGGTTACATCATGTTTTATCTATAGGTATATTTAGATCATTTGAATAAATACTTATCTTTTAGGTATGAATTTTTGAAACTAGTGCTTTATTGTAAACAAGCCATATCTCTCTGTCTGTCTGTCTGACAATAGTGGCGCATTATAACTATCGATATGACAGCTGTTGTTTCTATATAAAGAAGACTAGACAAGTTACAGTGTTCAAGTGATTACAGCTCTCAAACTGTGTGTGAAAGTTTGCATTTTTAATTTCTCTAACAACTATAATCGAAGTATTGCGATCGACTTTAATTTTCGAAATCTTCTACATCTGAAGAATATATTTCTAGCGAGGGGGCTGGTATAGGAAATGTATAATTGTAGAAAGCTTAAAAATTATATTCCGTTTAGGAACATCATCTAGACAACATGCCATCGTATGGTAAAGGATAGGTCAAGGAGCGAAATAGGGCCGAAGTATTTGGGCCGAGGACTAAGATACTCGGAGCCTTTGGGCAAATATCCCAGCATCGTGCACGCGGAAAATTTACACAATTGGAAGATGTGTTCAGTTTAACCTCAACAGGAAATATCGGAATTAGGAGATTGTAATCCGATCCATAGCGAGGTTGCCATTAAAGCACTGGGCTCATACGTCATCCGTTTAAAAATGGTATGGGAATGCCCCGGCAAACCAATGACCTGGGCAGAAGCAATAGAATGCCCTATTTTGGATACCAGGGCATGTTGGTGTGGTAGGAAATGAGATAAGGAAAGGCTCTGTATCTCTTTTTTTGGGCCCTAACCTTTCTGTGGAATAAGTGATCAGTCTCTACGGGAGGAATTTAGAAATATGGAGGAAGTGAAGAGAGCACAACTCTGAAAAATCGTCCCAGGACTGGAGCAAGCTAAGACGCCTGAACGGTTATAATCAGAAAAGATCTGAATCGTGCACCAGTCTAAATAAAAAGAGGTCATCTGAAAAATTAGGACATGTTTTAATTTAATTGTTCGCCACTTAACATAATTAATTAAATTGACAGATTCTCTATAAACTTGGAATATTTGTTCTAACATAAATATTGCAATAATTAGAATACAGTTAATTGGGTAATTAGCATTCCAAGTTCCAAGTTGTTGTGGTGGTTGGTTCCGCAGAGCTGGAAAGCATCAGAGACATTTTCCGTGGTAGCCTGCTTCATTTTGCGGTCATCGACGGGCGTTCGCCCATCTTCAGGATGCGTTTGTCAGACAGTGTGATAACACAGACTTGCACAGAGCAAATTCAGTTTATACACTGACTGGTCTTTTTAATTGTATTTTAAAACTAAACTCTTAAACTAGGTCAAAGGGAGGTATGATCATGGTACCTGTACACCGAACGCTCCCACAAATGAATTTTCCTGGAGAAATGTTTCAAATAAATAGCTCTTTGTATATGTAGTTGATACACCATGTATAAAGAAAATCGTTTAACGGACTTTAATCAGAGCCATTTCAAGAAAATCGCAAAAAAGTGAAAAAATTATTCACTGAAGTGGTACTTGTGGTTGAGGAATTTTGACAGATAACTTATTGCCGGATGCAGTGGTGATATCTAAACAGAATTTCAAGTTTGAACTTTTTGCAATTTTTCGTTTTTGAGCTATGCTGTTCACACATCACACACGCCGTTTTCTAAAAACCACTTTTTTTGGACTCAGGGATCTCAAAACTTGTATTTCCGATGAAAACTATATATCGAAAATTTGACACAATTACAAAACTTCCTTTCTCTACACTGCAAGGTAGAAGAGTAAGAGAATAAGTAAGTTACAATACTTGCTTACTAAGGAGTAAGAGACAGTAATACCACTTACATATACGAATTGATAAAATTGCAACCAATCAGCCAGCCCTTCCCACAAGTGGTTGCAATAGTGGTTGGCCAATTTCAACTAAATTTGGTTTTCATCAAATTTTTATAGTTATCAAATTTATAGTTTTAAATTGCATTAACATACTATACATTTAATATAAATAATAATTACCTTTGGCAGTTGTTAATAAAACAAACAAAATGTTGGTTAGCTGGGACATTTAAACTTTTAATCGTCGACAGAATGAACGTTAAAAGCTAAAAAGTTTTTTCTTTGGCCCCAGCCAACCAACATTGTGCTTGTATAATATAGATTAGTTTTAATAATTGTAAAAAACAAGTTACAGCTGGCATAGCTGCTTTATATTTTGCAAGGTTGGTAACACCGGTCTAAAGTGGATTGAAACTGCACGCGTTCATTCCCCAGAGAAATAACCGTTAGATTACTATTGAGTTAATTAATTGTAGGTGAACAATTTAAATAACCTGCCTTCTTGTACGCATTTAGCGACAAAATAAATGACTAAATAAATAAAGGCCAAGCAATATCAACATTTATTAATATATATTTAAATAAATGGAAAATAAATAAAGGAATATGGCGTGAAACACTCACATAACTTTCTCTTATTGCAGTGCACACAGTTATAATTTACCAATTTTCTTCAAACTTATAATTTTTACTGAATGTTTATTGGTCTACAATTGTATATCAATGGGAGGATGTAAAATAATAAAAGGTGACTTTTTTGAGGAAAACTCCCCTCTCTCCACTAACTTCTTTAAATGAATTCTCGAAAAAAAAATTCATTTATAGGCAATTTATTTTAGATATATATAGGTAGTTCTAAAAGGTGATAGTTGGGGGTCAATGGGGTTTCCACAGCTCTGTGTGGGGAACCCCAGGGTGAATAGCAGGCTTCACCTCCTATTCATCAAAGTTATGGCACTATCTCTAGGAAAGCAACCACTGCCGCGTCAGCGGAAGCTGGCAACATATATATACCCCCACAGGCCAGCAGGCAGTCAGTCGTCCACAGTCGTTAGTTGAGTGCAGTTGCTTACAGTTACTTACAGTCCTCAGTTGCTATTACCATTTAATCATTTATATGTAATTATTGTATTGTATTATACAATAAACAGTTTTTAAAAAGGCTTCTACCGGTTCTTGTGACGTAACTTCAATGACCGTCAGAGCGCAGAATTTAGCGTTACTGCACCCTTCTCGAGGTGACCCTGTTCTAAACTAAACTCGGCGGATCTAGACCTGGACGTCGATAAAAGTCCCCGGCGGTAAGGGTGAACCCGCTGGTCATCTGAGGTGGTGCCCCCAGAGGCATCCTTAAGACACACCCCCTAAAATAGGGTGTTAGGCGTACCGTGCCCATGGAGGTTTGCAGCCAGGGGGTAATACAGGCTGTATTATAACGGTGCCTTCCTGAAACCTGGCCGCATCAGGGAGTAGTAAATGGCCTTGCTGTATCATGCGGGGCTCTGATGCAGTCGACCGAAGAGAATCCTAGCTGTACGTGGGAACAATCCATGAAGAAATGTAAAAAGATCAAAACTGATACTAGGCGGGTAGCTACCGCCACATTACAACCCGCGGCCCAGAAGGCCGCATGCTCCCAGTGGAACGGGCACGCGGGGTATGCCAGGTACCAGCGGGACGAGCATTCCTCGCCAAGCTGAGCAGGCACAAGTAAGTAAGCGGGTGGTTACAGCGATTGTACAAATGGAACCCCAGGTATCCAGGAGCGAGCTCCTGGTGCGGGTGAAGTAGGCAACAGGCCCAGCACTAGCGGTGGTGAGGAGGCTCCATTTCATCCTTCTGGTGTGGTAAGGAAGGAGGAGGCACCGGGTAGGAAAAGGAGCGGGATGAAGAGGACGTTACCGCCACCACCACCAGGGCTACCGGGGGCGTAGTGACCCTCTGAGGAGAGGCCTCAGCGATGCAGGAGTTCGGTGGTATCTCCGCGCGCTTGCCGGGGGCAACCACTAAAGCACAGGGCACAGCAGGTGGGCAGTAGCCCACCTCGGCGTGCTCATGGTAAACGGGAGCAGTTTTTTAACACCTCCCGAAAGAAAGGATGTTAAAAAAAGAAGGGTGGCACCTTCTGGCACTGTGAATCCCGAGACCTCCTTGGTAGGGAACCCCGGCCTTCACCGACCTGGCACCAGCTATGCCGGTGCGGTACAGGTGGTGAGAGTTGGGGTGATGCCTAGGGGCTTCCCGGATGTAGCACTCAGTGCTGAGGAGCTATCAGCACTGGAAGGTGCAATAGTAGAGGAGTTAGTCCTTGGGTGGGAGCATAAGTCTAATTCGAGGCATATATTTGGTTGGACTGTTTTGACCAGCACACAGCAGACTGGCTGGAAAGCAGAGTGCCGACCCTGAGTACTTGGACGGGAGTGGAGCTGATGGCGTGCTCGAGAGAAGGTATCCCGAAGATTGTCACTGTCACTACCTTCTTTCCAAGGAGTGCAGAGAAGGGCATCAGGAAGGTTCTAGCCTTAGTGGATGCCCAGAACGTGGGAGTAAACACGATGGCGTGGAAAATCCTGGTTTGTAAAGAAGAGAATGGAGGTCTCTTGATGACTGCCGCCATCGACGATCAGTCGTTCGAGGCAGTCATGATGGGAAAAGGCACCATCCGATTTCGGTTTGGGAAGCTCCCCATTAGAGGTTGGAGGAAGCTGGAGGGCGAAGGGGACGCTAAGGAGCAGCAAGCTCCTTTGACCTCTACTCCAGCGGAAGAGCCACCGAGGGAGAGTCTATCCCCGGGGCTTGAGTATGATACTCAGCGACGAGAGAGCCTGGGAGATATGGGAACAATGGATCTCTCAGCTCTCCGGGCAAGTCTCTTCTGGGGGAGGATGGGGTGCCCCCACCTGCCCATGAGTAAGCACCTCTTTGAACTGACACCGAGGTATCCCAGGTGAACTTGCACCATGCAAAGGGGGCATCGGCCACCATTGCGAGGTTGTTCACCAAAAGGCTACTTGGTTTGGTGCTGATTCAACAGCTGTGGACAGTCAAAGGACGGATTTGCGGACTGTCAGGTAAGTACAGCAAGGCAGTATGGGATGCTAAACGCGAAAATCCTAGGGCCTGCATCCTGATCAGAAATAATATTAATTACACTTGCTTTTCAGATTTACGACGCGGAATTTGGTATCCATTTTGGCCCATCTGGACTATGGACGCAACAACCGCGCCGTTGTGATAGCATCCAATTACTTCGCTGGGGACAGGGATGTACCGCCGGCGGAGGTGCAGAGGTTGACGGAATACTGCCGGGAGCGGAAGCTGCCTCTCCTCATTGGGTGCAATGCGAATCCCCTCAACAGAGTGTGGGGGAGTAGAAGAGATAACAGAAGAGGTGAGTACCTTTTAGAGTTTATCCTGGACATTTTTAATGTTGGGGCGTCACCTACGTTTGTGACTAGGGTAAGGGAGGAGATTTTAGATATTACTTTCGGTAGTCCTAGCATCGGGCAGTTTGTTGGGAGCTGGGAAGTCTCCGACGAGCCTTCCCTTTCAGATCATCGAATTATTAAATTCAATCTGGAGAAGCTTGGTGATGGAGGAGTAGAGTGGAGAAACCCCAGACGTACAAATTGGGAGGAATTTGTTACCAATTTGGGCTGCGCTCTAAATCGCATTGACACTGGAGCTTAGGGTAGTGATCGCGCCGCAGTTTGGAGCTGGAGCATAGGGTAGAGGAGCTGAATAGGGCGGTGGTAGGCCGCCTTTGAAGACAGCTGCCGTATGTGCGTGCAGACTCCTTTGCTGTACAGATGTCCCCTGATGGAGCAGGGATCTGTCCAATTTAAGATCAAAGTGCGGGTGAAGCGCACTGGAGATTGGCAGCGCTACACGCGGGCGTTTATTGCCTACAACAAGGAGATTGGGAAGGCTAAAAGAACCAGTTATAGGAAATTCTGTGAGGACATTAGCTCTATACCCGTGGCGGCCAGACTGCATAAAGCAATGGCCAAGCATGGCGTTGGAGCAACGATGTCGCTCAAAAGACCAGATGGCAGCTATACGCAGGATGGGGAGCAACGCGCATTTTCCGGGAAGCCTGCCAGAGGATGGTTCTGAGACAATTGGGACCAGCAGGTCGAGAAGGGAAGACTGAGAGGTGGCCAAAACCATACATACGCTATCAAGGCTAGAATGGGCAATAAATAATTTTCAGCCTTTCAAGTCGCTTGGTGTGGTTAAGGTCTTCTCTGCCCTTCTACAAAAGGGCTAAAGGAGGTTCTTCCACACCTCGTTAGGATTACTCGGAGTAGCTTGGCACTCGGATATATACCGAGGCCTTGGAGGAGGACTAGGGTGGTTTTTATCCCCAAGGTTGGGAAAAGAGACGCCACCCTGCCCAAGTCCTTTAGGCCTATCTGCCTTACTTCTTTTCTTCTGAAGACAATGGAGAAGGCCGTGGACAATTACATCAGGACAGAGGTTCTGGAGAGGGTGCCTTTGCACCCATGTAAGCATGCATACCCTGCAGATACTGCCCTGCGCCAGTTGACAGACGTAATCCAGAGGATTCTAGACGCTAAGGAAACGGCCATCTGTGCTTGTCTGGACATAGAAGGCGCGTTCGACATCACCTCCCATGAGGCGGTTGGTAGAGCCTTTATTAGACGGGGAGTGGACAGCACGACGGCCAGGTGGATGATGGAAATGCTGTCCACAAGAACGGTAGAGACAATGGTGGGCTCACGGACCATCAGCTCCCGCCCTATTTGCGGCTGTCCGCAAGGGGGGTTTGTCACCCCTAATGTGGAGCCTGATGGTGGATGAGCTCTGCAAGCTGACAGACCTCGGCATTTCCTGTCAGCTTGAGGGGAGTCTGAAGAAAACACCTAGAGTGGGAGTCTCGACTCCCACACCTAGAGGGGAGTCTGAAGAAAACTTCTTCTGTGACATAATACAGAGGTGGTGTGGTTCAGTGGGGTTGAAGATTAATCCAACGAAAACCACTGCGATACCCTTCACTAGGAAAATAACACCTCCACGCCTGAAGAGTATCCGGCTAGCCGGAGAAGAATTGGGGTGGAAAAAGGGAGGTTAAGTACATATGGAAGAAACACATCGAATCAATTGTTAGTAAGGCCACTGGCCCCTCTCATGATATGTAGGAGGATGGCGGGCAAATCCTGGGGATGCCCCCCAAGTATCCTACGGTGGATGTACACCATGATATGAGACGGGTCATCACCTACGGCGCAGTGGCATGTTTGGGAAGACCAAAGTAGTATCAGTCAGAGGACTCTTGACAAGGTACAGCGGCTCGCATGCTTATGCATGACGGGAGCTATGCGGACTTGTCCCACCGCGGGATTGAGGTTATCCTCAATCTGTCACCTCTGCATCTAGTAGTGGAAAGGGCGGCGAAGGGAGTTCTTCTTAGGATCTCTAGGGGTAGTTGCGGGAGGGAAGGGGGATCTGGAAGTCAGGGAGTGGCTATCCTCACCTTGGGCTTTCTTATCTGGCACCTCCCTAGAGATGGCATGATTAAGAAATATAGCTTCACAAAGAATGTTTCTTTGAAGCTGGGCACCAAAAGTGGGTGAAGCGAAAGATCCGCTCTGCTGGGCATTAAGGAACATGGCATTAAATGGTATACTGATGGGTCTAAGACCCTCGAGGGGCTGGGGGCGGGGTGGTTGGTCCAAGGATCGAGCACTCGGAACCCATGGGTAATTTTCCCAGCATCTTCCAGGGGAGGAGATATATACGCTATTGGAAGATGTATACAATTTAACCTCGATAGGGGATACAGGAACCAGGAGATTGTAATCCTTTCCGATAGTCAAGCAGCCATTAGAGCATTGAGTGTATCAGTTATCAACTCTAAAATGGTCTGGGAATGCTTAGATAAACTTAATACCTAGGCAGGAGGATCAAAATTACCCTCTGGTGGGTGCCGGGGCATTTTGGCATTGAAGGGAATGAGATGGCCGACGACCTGGCCAAGGTAGGCGCTACCTTTGGGGCCGGAACCTTTTTGTGGGGTTAGGACCTGTTTCTGTTGGAGGAACTTAGGAAGAAAGAGAAGACGATGAGTTCTCAACTTTGGTACTCCCTCCCAAGGGCCAAGATCTGCTTGGGAAATTATAACCAACGGAGATAGGAGGCCTGCATTGGATTGGCAAGAGTTTCCTCACGGGGCATTGCCGACTCCTGGTGAAGCTGGGTTTGGAAAGTGACAGCTCATGCAGATTCTGTGGGGAGCTGGAGGAAACTCCATTACATCTCCTTACAGACTGCGAGGCTGCCACTCAGAGAAGATTCAAGAACCTGGCTACCAGGTGGAGGAGGGGGATATACCCTCTCTAGAGCCTGTCAGGGTATTGGGATTCCTCAGGGATCTCAACCTGATGGAGGTTTTGTAGAACGGATGTTCAGCAGGAACATCTGCTCGGGTGCTGTGGGCAAGCCTGAGGCACCCAGGAGGCATAGCACAATCGGAAGGTCGCAGTGCATTGGCCCCCCCTTCAAAAAAAAAAAAAAATCTGGTTGAAACACTCACACAATTCTCTTACTCCAGTGCTCAAAATTATAATTGACAAATTTTATAGTTAGTGTACCAAATTTATTGAAATTCGTCGAAAACTGAAAAAACTGTCCAGTAAAAGCGCCTTCCGTTTACTAATTTTATTTAAACTCGGAATTTTGGCCATCTATTTATTTCTAATTAAATTTGTTTGGATGATAGAATTGTATAATCAACTATGATACACTTTAGAGAAAACGTACCCCCCCCCTCCACCAAAAGTGCCCTTAAATGAATTTTCCCAGAGAAACGTTTAAAATAAAAGATGTAGATCTTTGCATGTTTAGTTCATATACGAAGTTTCAAAAAAATCGTCGGAGCCATTTTTGAGAAAATCGCGAAAAAGTGAAAAAAACATTTAGTAAAATGTTAAAACAAACGCACTTCCGGTTATCCGATTTTTTCAAACTCGGAACTTCAACAACATATTTAATTCTAATTAACATTATTAAGAAGACAGAATTGTCTAATAAACTGAAATAGCACTTTAGATGAAAACTTAACCCCCCTCCCCAGGAAGTGCCCTTTAATGAATTTTTCCGGAGAAATGTTTCAAATAAAAGTTGTAGCTCTTTGTATATGTAGTTGATCCCAGATGTTTGAAGAAAATCGTTGGAGCCATTTTTGAGAAAATTGCAAAAACGTAAAAAATACAACTAGTAAAGTGGTACTTCCGGTTGAGGAATTTTGACAGATAACGTACTGTCAGATCCCATGTTGATACCTAAACAGAATATCAAGTTTCAACTTCGGTTTTTCATTTTTGAGCTATGCTGTTCACATACATACACACACACACACACCACACACACCCACACACACACAGACCATTTGCTAAAAACACTTTTTGGATTCAGGGACCTCAAACGGATATTTCCGGTGAAAACTCGATATCGAAAATTTGACACGATTACAATACTTCCTCTACTAGGAGTAAGAGAAAGTAAGAAAGTGATAGTATACGTAGTATACTACACCGCTGAGACAGGTCGCACCTAAATCTGTATTAATTGTTTGATGGATTTTGTCCGAAACCTTGGTGCAGATATGGCGGTGTCATAACCTAAACGAAATACCAAGTTTTTGAGCTTCCTGGGACTTTTCCGTTTTTGAGATATTACCCACACACACACACACACACACACACACACACACACACACACATTCACAGCACACACAGCATTCCTTATAATCAATTTTCTTCGTATTCTGCAGGCCTCGAAACAACTATTTCCTGTGTAAATTCTATATCGAAAATTTTCCACGAATTAGAGAAAGTAAAATACATATTTTGTCGTGATGAAATTTATTAATGTAATAATAATGTACTGATATCTTTTAGATGTTCGAGCAACTATCCAAATTAGTCTCACTTATTCAATCATTTTATACCCGTGGATAAACAATTACGTCAATAATAATCAATAATTAATAAGGACATCTTCAAATTTAATAATTACGGAAGATTACCTATTTACAGGAAATTTAATTGAAAAAAATGTCGCAAAATAAATAAATAAATTAGAAATAATAAAACATGAGATAATCTGTTTTATTGTTCGTTAAAAAAAAACAAACAGGTAAACTGTTGTGAAGGCAGTCTCAAGCGGTGATGGGAGGTACTCAGATAAAGGACCTTCTTCAGAGCTAAAAACAAGTGTCTCTCTCTCTTTTACTCACAAGGCTTCTCACACATCAGTTCAAATGAGATTACATTATTCAAGGATGAAATTCTGTCATTGATATAATACTTGTTTTTATCATAAACTGTTTACACAAGAATTACTTAAAAAAAAATTAATAACTACTTGCTCTTTATCGCTTCTGAGTGTCAATTCTTTGAAGCATTTACTTATTCTTGATTCTCGTTAGGACCGTTTTCATTGACTTTGGCATATTTAGATATTTTTAAAAAATGATTGATTTTAGTAAAATTAGGTTTTAAGTGATATTAGGTCTCTCTCTCTCTCTCTCTCTCTCTCTCTGTTTATAGTTAGTGTAACAAATTTAATGAAATTTGTCGTGTTATAGCAACAAAATCGTAAAAAACTGAAATAACAGTTCGTAGAAACGCAGTTTCGGTCAACCGATTTACTTCAAACCCAGAATTTTGACAACATATTAAATGTAATTAATATTATTTAAATGATAGAATTGTATAATAAACCAACATAGATAGCACTTTACAGCATATATAACTCCTTTCCTCTTCCCAAAAATCACCTTAAATGAATTTTTCTGGAGAAATGTTTCAAATAAAAGTGGTAGCAGTTTTGACGAAAAAGTGGTGGATGTGTAGTTAATACCCAAGTACAGATAAGCCTACCTGTCTGTTCAGCTTGGAGCTTTACCTCTAAGTCCATTCTTTCCAAACTCCAACTTATCCATAACAAGTTCCTCCCCGCACTACCAGTTTGTCCCGTTACATTCGAATTACATACCTACATGTATTAACTTGCACATCCACTATTGATGACTGATGACTACATCAATAACTTTTATTTAAAACATTTTTCTCAAAAAATTTATTTTGGATAATTTTGCGAAATTTGTGGCGGCAATTTCAGTGCGCTCTACCGGGCCACAATATAATTATCACTTCTCCAACTGCCAAGTTTACTAGGACGGTACTGTTCCCCACCACCTCCAAATCTGTGCTAAGACAGATTGCCATAATTGAGTAAGTGAAAGACTTGTGAGTGTTTACAGCAGATTTTTTTTTTAGTTTGCTTGAAGGTGCAGCAGTTCTTTAATTAGAAATGTATAGTTTAATATTGATTTTTTGGGGAATAAATTAGACCGACTTTGTTCATATTTGGTTCCATCAGCTGATATGTTATAATGACAAGAGAAAGGTTGATGGGACTGTTCCCAGAGCACCAAATCATCTAGCGCACTCTATATCGATATAGTTGGCGTTGATCTACTGGAATATTGAAAAGTCAGCGGTCAGGGACTTCTCTCTCTGTTTTTGCTTTTCACTTTTTATTAGTAACACCTCCGCAAAGTAGAGACCACAGCTCACAGCGGAATGGTTAGGAAGAATGCCTCTTGCACAACATGCCTCTTGCCTCTTGAACATGCCGTAGAACACAAGTTTTTACGTCTCTAGTTCTGTAAGCTCGCAAATAATACACGAACCACTAAGGTTGGCTATAAAAGCATCTATCTCACCAGCCACCCATACAACAACCTTCTTCACTGCACATTTAATAAAATGATAAAACTTCCATGTTCGACCTTTTGTTTACAACTTCTGATATTCTATGTTTCTAGTCTTACTGTTTACTTTTTGTAGGTGTTGCGCTTCTTTTCCTATTATCATTTTATTTTATTTTCTTAGTTAAAAAAAAAAAAACCGGGTGTGATACACTCACACAACTTTCTCTTACACCATTTTTCAAAATTGTGATTGACAAAGTTTGCAGTTAGTACACCAAATTTAATGAAATTCGTCGGTGTTATTATGGAAGAAATAGCAAAAACTGAAAAAGTTGTTGAGTAAAAGCGCACTTCCGGTTTACCAATTTTCTCGAAACTAGGAATTTTGGCCATCTATTTATTTCTAATTAATTTTGTTTGGTATCATATTGTATAGTCAACTATGTAGCACTTTAGAGAAAACCCCACATCTCCCCCAAAACCCCCTTAAGAGACTTCACCAGAAGAAACGTTTCATATAAAAGATTTACTCATATCTGTAGTTTACATTATTAGTTTAAAGAAAATTGCTGGAGTCGTTTTAGAGAAAATACCAGAAAACTGAAAAATACATTTCAGTAAAAACGCATTTCCGGTCATTCGATTTTTTCAAACTCGGAAATTCAACAAAATATTTCATTCTAATTAATATTATTTAGATGACAGAATTCTACAGTAAACTGAAATAACACTTTAGAGGAAAACCTAACCCCACACCACCCGCAAAAGTGCCCTTAAATGAATTTTTCCAGAGAAATGTTTTAAACAAAAGTTTAAACTACTTTGTATGTATGGTTGATACTAAAAGTTTAAAGAAAATCTTCCGAAACATTTTTGAGAAAATCGCATGAAAGTAAAAAAAATCATTTAGTAAAATGGTACTTCCGGTTGAGGAATTTTGACCGCTGACCTGCCGTCGGATCCCATGGTGATCCCTAAACGGATTATCAAGTTTGAACTTTGTACGGTTTTTCGTTTTTGAGCTATGCTGTTCACATACACTAATATTAATTCTTGCTGATCACACACATACACACGCACACAACACACACACACACACACACTTACACATACAGACTAATTTCTATAAACTGTATTTTCGTGTTCAGAGGACCTCAAAATAATGTATTTCCGACTTAGATTCAGTTTCTGAATCAGTCCTCTTACACTGTTCATTATAATAATTGTGTGTTCTACTAATTTTGGAGCTTGTTCAAAAAGCGGACTCCACCTGTTTATTATTGAAGGAATTCCAGCATATCCTTGGCGGCGCATACATGATGTCTCACATTGTACCTAGTTTCTTCGTTTTGCAAGGGTCCACAGTCATTAGTGTACGCCCCAGTTACTGGATCTCGATAAATTCCCCAATACTTAATCAATTGCAAGATATTGTAGCTGAAGTAAGATATAAACTGAGAAGAGGAAAATATAGACTTAGTCATTAGATTTGAATGAGGCGAAACAGAACGATTTAAGGCCAAGGTCAAATATTGGGATACGAAAGTAAACAACAAATATCTAGCAAAACACTGTCCAATATACAACAATTGGTGTCCGCTTTCTGTACAAGATCCCCAACTTTAATCGTTTAATTTTGCAGTAAGAACTCCAGGCAATGCCCCTATTAATCCTCAGTAAAACCTGAAAAATGGCAATGTAGAGTTCAGCCTAAAATCATTCATTTTCCCTTAAAATCCATTTATCCGGAAAAATATTCAAATAAAAGCGATTCGTCTAAACAAATAATTGTGAATCTAAATAAAACAGTATACAAAATAAACATCTAACAGCCTTCCCCACTGTTCAATTGCAATAAAATAGAAAGTCTTTCTTATATACTTTTTGAGTGCCCGTTTTACATGTTACCAAGAAGAAAATATTATGTAAAATTACTAATGTAATGTTATATTTTGCAATTAAATCAGCTGTTTAATTTTATTGGAGATTTTTTTAACATAAATGTAAGTTATCTCTTTGTGTTTAGTAAGAGTTTTCGCAAAGTCTAGTAATTCGTATTTCGCAAGTCTAGTAATTCGTATTTCAGTTGGTCAGATCAAACTTAAATTATTTAGTTTAAAATAACAATTGCTTTTTCTGTTTCATTTTATTTATCTATATATACCTTCCCTTCACATAACTTACGTATACTTAAATTTGTTTTTTTCAAATTTTATTGGACCTACTAGTTTGGCATGCTTTTATTTTGTTTCTATTTCTATAATTTTGAACTTTATTTCAATAGTAAATGATTGTATTTCAGTCCAAACCAACTCTACTGTAATATTTTCTATGTAAACAAACAGTATAAAATAAATAAATAATTTAAAAACTGTCCGACAAAATTTAACCAAAATTCACCAAATATAGAATTTGTAATATATACAAGGAAAGATGGTGCAGATATACGATATATGAGTAGAGTTGATCAGAGTTAAATGAAGTGACTGGCCAGTGCTGCTGTGCTTCCCACCTTTGCAGCTTTGTTTAACGTATTCCTTCAATTCTACGCACAGCTTGCCGTTATATTAGTTCTTAGCATTGAACATATATGTGGCTATATAAAGAGAGAGTTCAAATTTCATACTGAGGGAGTAACCATGACGTCCCCCGCTTCGCTACAATGTACACAGCAGAAACATACGCAATCTGGCAGGCCTTAAAACTAATTACTGACAAAACCTATTGTAAGGCACTGGTGCTGACAGATTCTCTAAGTGCAATACAAGCTCTCCGGGACAAGTTCTCGACCGACCCAATGATTATAAATATTTATAAAACACTGACTTAATTACGATCACGGGGACAAGATGTAATATTTGTATGGGTGCCAGGCCACATAGGCGTATCTGGTAACGAAAGGGCAGATAAAGCGGCAAATAGTGCCGCTTCTGCCAATGTAGAAATGACCATCCCCGTGCGTCCTACGGATTTAAAAACTCATGTAAAAGAAACCATGATTGGAAAATGGCAGACACAGTGAAATCTCGCATCTGATAAATTAAGGGAAATCACACCATACTGCGTACGGTTTCGGTCGAGAACGTCCCGCGACGAGAATCTGTTATAGGGGCTCAGGATCGGGCATACACTTATAACTCATGGGCATCTACTGGTGGGTGGAAGAAGACCTAGTTGTCCACTCTGCAGGGAAAGACTAACAATAGCACACGTTCTGGAAGGGTGACAGGCTATGCAAACAGATAGGCAACGAGCCGGCCTGACCCAAGACTCGCGCGTTACTTTGAAAGAGGGATCTGCATATATCAAAGAGTTATTTGAGTTTTTAAAAAGTGTAAACTTATACAACAAAATTTAGAATAGATTAGTTTAGGTTTTAATTGAGTGGAGATTGGAATATACAGAACCCTCCCCACAGTATGCATGTTACCATGTGAGTGTAGTTAGCAGAGTGAATGTATTTATTAGCGTGAACGAAATTACTGGTATGAACATTGGTATGTATGTATTTATACTAGAATTTTATTTGGGGTGTAAGGAATATTTTTATAAAGTACTTGACCCCAATTTTAGATTAATATTAGTTAGTTAGCGACATAAAATGTGAAGTATAACGGATGTGCAGCAAGCAGTGGCACACCTTAAAATAATTTTGTTACGAAGGAAGCCACTCCATTTAACTGGGAAAAGAAAAGGATGGCGCAACTGAGTGATTGCCTAATTTCCCCACTCCGTCGACTGGTTTCGATGGTTAAAGTGGGGAAGAGGGGCAGTCAAACCATAATATCACAGGAAGTTGCAATGGAAGTTGAGCAAAAAGAAAGGCGCCCTCCTAGCTCGAGTGGACTTTAATTCGTAAAGCGCTAATGACCCAAGTTGTCGATGCGCAAAAAAAAAAATGTAAAGCAAAGTGTATGAAAGTAGTGCGAGCTATAAATGTGTAAACTTTCTTTCTAATAGAATTTAAAAAAAAAAATCTGGTTGAAACACCGACCACACACCACTTTCTCTACTGCAGTTAACAAACCTGTGATTGACAAATTTTCTTCAAACTTATAATTGTTACTCCATGATTGTCTTCAGTTTTACATCAATGGGAGAATGTAAACTTAATAAAATGACTTGTCTAGAGGAAACCATAACCTTTTCCTCTAGACAAGTCATTTTCATTAAATTGAATTTCATTAAATGAATTTTTCAGAACAAAGTTCCAACCGAAAGTGATAGCTCTCTTACATTCATAGTTAGTGTACAAAATTTAATCACTTTTGTTGGGGTTTTTATGGTGAAAATCGCGAAAACTGAAAAAAAATTATTCAGTGGATAGATACTTCCGGTCAATCGATTTTATTCGATCTCGAAATATTTGCTACATATTTAATTCTATTTAATGTTATTTAGGCGAACACAATTATATAATAAATTGAAACAGCACTTTAGAGGAAAACGTAATCCAACCTCTCCCTCCCCCCCTTAAATGTCTACCTGGAAAATGGTTTCAAATATAAGTTGAAGCTGTTTTTATATACAATTCGCTAAAACATTTTTTTTTTATTCAGGCAACCCAAAAACATGAATTCCTATTGAGTATTCAATTTCGAAAATGTGGCACGGTCGCAATACTTTCTCTTAATCGGAGTAAGAGAAAGTAGGAGTGTCAGCCATATTGTACCCAATATGCTTCATAATTACTTAATTTTTTTACATAAAAGTATATGAAGATAATTATATGCGAAGTGTAAAGAATATTGTTGAAAACTTTTTTGCTAGTAAACCGCGAAAAACCAGTAAGAAACGGTTCAGTAAAGACGCGTTTCGATTGCCGGATTTTCATCAAAACCTCAGGGTTTTCTAAATCGCTGTAACTTTTTAACTCTTCTTACTCGTTTTCTAGTACAAAGTAACAAATGCAAATATACAATTTGTGGGTAAAAAATTTGAGTAGTACGTGTGCTTCATTGATAATTCATTTCATTCACCATTATCTTGTTTCTTTACACTTCACTGAATATAAAATATAAAATGTAAAATATATAATATACAGGGTGTAACAGCAACCTCTGGCAATACTTCGGGATATGGTTTGTCACTTCATTTGGAACAAAAAATTTCTAATAAACCATGGTCCGATTCGTTCGCCTTCAAAAGTTATTCTTCATTTTCGAAAATTTTCAATTTTCCTAATTTTTCTCATAAAATTGATTATATCTCAAAAAGTTTTTAACATAAATCATATTCAATTACATCTTTGGAAAGAGCATTAAATTTCCTATAAGAAACAGAAGTTTTATTTTAATTGAATTAATTATAAGGTTTTTCAGAGACATTAAACTCAACTCTACAGCGCTTCGACTGTTAAAAACCACTTTTTAATAGTAGTTTCTTATAAATTTCTTTAAGGCTAGCGTACGGTCCGGTTACAGAAAAAATATCTACATTTCACCAGCTTTCCAACGATAATAATATCGTGGGGTTTCTTTCTTGTTTTCTTAAAGAAAATGCGAAATAAATGTAAAAAAAACACAAAATGAAATTGAGAGCTGTTACAAAAATATCACAAGATTAATTAATAATCCTGTAATGAACTTTGGAATTGTTATCTCAAGATAGAAATTCGTCTAATTCTAATAAACTGAAACACTTAGTCGTGATTTAGCTGGTCATACATTCAAAATGCCAGATTTCTTTGTCATAGAATAGCGAGGTATGGTTTTTATTTGTGGGTTTTGTAACGGCAGCGCGGAAGCTGCCGCTGGGTATGCTAGCCGTTGGCCTAACAGGAAACCATATAAGCAGCGTATTAAAGACTAGGGGAAACCGGTTCTGTGAGAATAAACTACCTAGGAAACTTGATCGTTCTTACGAAAATTCATGTCAACGCGTCTTGAATGTGTTTGATGACGATTCTACCCTTAGCACACGCAGAGTGCCATTGTCGCTAGGTTTGTCACATCAGACGGTGCACAGGTATCTTCGACGGGATGGTAGATATCTGTATCACGTGCAGCAAATACAGTATTTGCTAGAACGTGATTACGCCTGTCGTACTCAATTCTGTATTTGGCTGCTACAACAAAAAGCCCAGGACCGTCGTTTCCCCCAAAACATTTTGTGGACCGATGAGGCGACGTTTACTCGAAATGGTTCTTTAAACATCCGCAACATGCACTATTGGAGTGACGAGAATCCCCGTGCAACCAGAACGTCGTCAGAACGATCAGTTTCCTCGGTAGTTTATTCTCACAGAACCGGTTTCCCCTAGTCCTTTACAATTAAAGAGAAAACAATAAAGAAACCCCGTGGTATTATTATCGTTGGAAAGCTGATGAAATGTAGATATTTTTTCTGTAACCGGACCGTACGCTAGCCTTAAATAAATTTATAAGAAACTACTATTGAAAAGTGATTTTTAACAGTCGAAGCGCTGTAGAGTTGAGTTTAATGTCTGAAAAACCTTATAATTAATTCAATTAAAATAAAACTTCTGTTTCTTATAGGAAATTTCATGCTCTTTCCAAAGATGTAATTGAATATGATTTATGTTAAAAACTTTTTGAGATATAATCAATTTTATGAGAAAAAGTAGGAAAATTGAAAATTTTCCAAAATGAAGAATAACTTTTGAAGGCGAACGAATCGGACCATGGTTTATTAGAAATTTTTTATTCCAAATAAGGTGAAAAACCATATGCCGAAGTATTGCCAGAGGTTGCTGTTACACCCTGTATATGTGTGTATGTTTTAACAGAATATCTCAAAAACAAAACGTCCATATAGCAAGTAGCTCAAACTTGGCATTCCGTTTAGTACCTAAACGGAACCGCATTAGACTTGAAGATTTCCGACAAAATCCATCAACCGGAAGTGCGACTTTACTGAATGTTTTTTTTCAGTTTTTCGTGAATTTCTTGTAAAAAGCTTCAACGATGTTCTTTAAACTTCGTACACTGTCTGTACACATGAACACATATCACTTTTATTTCAAACATTTTTCCGGGAAAATTGATTTTGGGGGTGGGACAGCAGCGTTATGGTAACATTTTTCCCCCAAAAGCAAAATTGTTTTGGATAGTTGTGCGGAATTCGTGGCGTTAATTTCAAATGTTATATTAGTTGGTCAGTGTATTCAGAGCGCTCTACTGGGCCACAATATAATCACCACTTCTCTACCTGGCAAGATTAGTGTAGGTTGGGTGTACACGTCACCATCTCACCTTTATATTAGGACAAATACTAAAATTTGTATTTAAAGAAAATTTTTCATTTTATATTAATTGTATCGAAAGGGGTGAGAGAAAGTTGTGTGAATGTTTCATACCAGAATTGTTACGTCTGCGCAGAGCAATCGCCAATTCACTTCATCGGTGCACTGCTTTAAATTGCCTCTCCAAACCCTTTGGCAACATTCTTTTAGAATATTTACGTCCCCTTTTCTACCACTCACTACCACTTAAGATATCGTTAATGATTAAATTATGTTTACATTGTGATAGTATTTCTTCTCTTTATTTGTTAAAGTTATGTTTTTTAATTAACATCGTTTGTCTGTGTGTGACACTTATAGATTTAGAAGTTGCGAATGTCAAGGCTGTATGATGAAGTGCAGGGTCACCCATATTGGACCCACTACATCTTATAATCACGTGAAACATTTTCCCAGCAATCTTGAAAGATTTTTGGCGGATCTAGGGGGAGGTGTTTTTCCCTGAACTACCACTTCAGTCCAGTTCTGTATATATATAGACACAATATATACAGAATATTGTATACATTATATATGAAACTATGTGTATATTGAATATGTGTATATATTCAGGTATATTAAATGCATTGCTAGAATTTTAAATTTTGAGACAATTGGTGATCTGGAGGTGCGGTGAGGTGTCTGAGGCGTTTTTCGCTATTTGCCCAAAATGGTTCCAATTTCCATCATCATGGAATCCTAATTGCCCACAAATATAATATGTCACTTTCGTTGGAAAATATATGACTTTGGCTCAAGTTTAAAACTGCCGTGACGAGTTTGCCGGCGGCTTTCAGAAGGCGCTGGCATAACCATGGATCCACGTCCAGGTAGATCTCCCCTCCCCTCCCCTCGCAATAATGAGAAAATCAACCAATAGGGAGCACGTCACAATACATACCTAAATTAATTTATCTCCAATTGGGCTAATGCCTTAGTTAGGTTATATACATGTATTTAAGTTTTGACCAAAGTTCCTCTGGTGTAGAAGACAGATGTTTTCACCAAGAAAGCCCTTACTATAAAGTTCTTAGCAACTAACTACAACTTGGCCAAGTGATGGAGATTTACCAAGGACCTATAACTAGATAACAGGCCAGACGATCTAATAATACTGCTAGCTTATTCTATTTTTGTTGAAGTCATCCATCCGTTAAAGGTTTTCATGTCGTGGCATCTACTCCTTTCGTTGCCCTGTACGGGATGTCACGATAATGTCTGCCGTGGAACTTGAAATAAAAAACATTGGTAATGAAGCACTTACATCACTTTCTCATACTTCTCCCAATACAATTATTACAAAATGACAAATATTCATTGCACTTCAAATTTTGGTCATTTGTCCTCAAATTTGAACCATATCCACATATTTGAAATTTAATGACACAAATTCTGCATAAACAACTTTTTTTTTCTTTTTTTTTGAAAAATGGTTCAAATAAAAGTGATAGGTTTATATCTGTGCAGTTAGTATTAAGTGTTTATACAAAATTGTTGTAGCCGTTTCTGAGAAATTTAAAAAACTATTCTGTAATCGATTTTCTTCAAATTATGAAGGCGGGAAAATCATGAAATTGCACTGAAGTGGAAGTTCAGAGGAATGTATAGCTACTGTTCCCCGAAAATGAATTTTCAACGGAAAATCTTTTAAATAAAAGTGATGTGTGTGTATGTGTGTAGGTGGGACAGAAATTTAAACAAAATCGTTCGAGTCTTTTTCGCAGAAAATCTGAAAAAAATAACATTCAGTGAAGTCGATAGTGACGCGGATATCTCGTTCGAGTCCCGTCGTGTTACCCTTAGATTTTCTCTTCCTAGGAGCTTGTACAGCTCACTGTCCGGCAGTGTGGTTTGGACTAGAGACACTGTCAACGGAGGCCGGCTATTGCACAGGGCTCCGGGCGCAAATGACCATAGAAGTTGACGCGCCTTAAATAAAAAAAAAAAAAAAAATTGGTTTCTAGAAAATGGCCCATTGTATGTATGTGAACAGCAAAGCTCCAAAACAAAAATCGCAGAAAGTTCAAACTTGGTATTCCGTTTGGGTTAGACATTAGGTCTGTCAAAATTTCTTAACCGGAAGTAGCAGTTTACTGAATGGTTTTTTTCAGGTTTTCGTGATTAAACTTGGTCAGCTACACATAAAAAGAGCTACAACTTTTATTTGAATCATTTCTCAGGTAAAATTCATTTAAAGACACTTTTGGGGGAGGGGTGGGTTAGGTTTTCCTCTATATTGCTATTTCAGTTTATTACACAATTCTGTCATCCAAATAATATTAATTAGAACTAAATATGTTGATATTGCGAGTTTGAAGAAATCGGATGGCCGGAAGTACATTTTTACTGAAAATTATTTTGCAGCTTTCTTGTATGTTCCCTAAACCGCTCCGCTTCCTTTAAACTAGGAATGTGAACTACACATATAAGGAGCTACAACTTTTATTTGTAATATTTCTCCGGGTAAAGTCATTAAAGGGGCCTTTGTGAGAGGAGGAGTTATGTTTTCCTCTAAAGTGCTATCTTGGTTGATTATACAATTCTACTATCTAAACAAAATTAATTAGAAATAAATAAAATGCTAAAATTCTGAGTTTCATGAAAATTAGTAAACGGAAGTGCGTTTATACTGAACAGTTTTTCAGTTGTCGAGATTTTCTCCAAACTTTAGGTACGAACTTCATTAAATTTGGTTTACTAACTACAAAATTTGTTAATTACAACTTTGTAAATTGCAGTAAAAGAAAGTTGTGTGAAAGTGTAACACCAATTGTTTTCTTCTCTTTATTCAGCGCAGCTAAGAATGTTTGTTTCCGGTGAATACTCAATTTCATTAATTTGAAAGGTATTTTTAAGTAAAGTTGACATAATAAAAATTTACTTGCAGTATTACTGCCTCATTAGGCCGCCTAGCGATCAAGCTAGCAAACGCTTTTTAATATGAAATCTAATACCATTAGTTTTATACAGAAAACTGAAATCCAATACTTCGAGAAACTGAAACAAAATTAGCAGCGTGCACCTATGTGACCACTTAGCTTGTACGGCGCTCAGTTAAAGTTTTAATTTATATAATTTTATTGTAATGACAAAAATGTGATACTTGAAAAATATAATCACACTATTTTCTTATCAAGTAAAAAATAATTAATAATCAACAAATTGTTGAATTGTTTGCTTGGGTCGAGGTTAACTTGCAAACAGCATCAAGTCATAGCAACACTTCCTGCAAAGTAATTCACAAACTATATATATATATATATATAGCTGTTAGTTTAATTACAATCTTTAGTAAAACTTAAATTAAATAGTTTTAGTTTTATTCTAATTAAATTAAAGTTAGAATTTAAAATAAGTTTATAATTATCAGCAAAAGGAATTCTCCCTTTTCATACTGTAATTGAAATCATTTAAGGATAGCCAACAGCGAGCTGTTCATACATACTGAGGTATGTAACTCCATGTGAACTAGGTAAACAATAACTCTGCTGTGTGAAACATCACACGGACTTTCAATTCACAGTAATTACTATAATTTTCACTGACAAATCTAGCCATTAGTTAAGATTCTTTTTTAAGATTTATCAGTGGATATGACCTCACACCAAGATCCCCAGAACCCATTAAAATCAATTTGCCTAGGAAAAAGTTTCAAATACAAAAATTAGCTATTCTGTGTGTGGGTGTGTGTGGGCGGGTGTGGGTGTGTATGGGTGTGTGTGTCTGTGTGTGGGTGTGTTGTTTAAAAAAAACAAAAAAAATTAAACCAAACTTTCGAGAAAATTGTGAAAATCACTGTAGTGAAATCACACTTCAAGGTCACAGATTTCGACCGAAAGTTTCATGGCTCATCCAGATGTAAGTAATAAACGAAATTCAAGTTTCAGCTTGTAGATGCCATTTTTAGACATTTTCTGGGCACCACCGACCCACATCATTAGCAAAAAACATTTTAGCTTTCTTTTACTGCTGGTGTTGGAGAGGGCGGCTAAAAAAAAGGTGTGTAACACTCAGACGACTTTCTCTTACTTCTCCTCCTAATAGCTATATATATTAGAACATCTAAGATTTTCTTCAAATTTTTCTTGTATGTCTTAACATACATGTATAAGTGGGGGGAAATTGCCAACATATTAAGGTAGAGAATGAGACAGCCTATAACATTAAACTACAGTTGGTCTCTGGCTTCACTAGAGTACAGTAGTGGTCAAAGGTTACGTTTATCTGAATGCTTTCTTTGAATAACTTCTATTAATTTCATTTCAATTACATTGTATTTTATTTTTTTGGTCTGTTTAAAAAAAAAAAATATTTTATTTTATAGCGTAGTCGGAGTGGCGTGTCGTTTTTAGTTATAGGGGATTCAAGTGGGGGGGAAAAAGTGCCTCCGGATATAGACATGCAGGAAAGTAAAATATCTGTAAAAAGTAAAATCTCTTCAATAAACATACGTGAAAAGAAAGAGGTAAATCAGGGAGCTGCATCACAGGAAAACAAGGTAAGAGAGGAGAATAAAATTAAAGAATTATTCATACCAGGGGACAATGGCCAGTTTTATGTATACATTGAGAGTTTGGGTGAAGGAGAGGGTATTTCCAGAATGCACCCCATGAAAATTGGGAAATATATTCTTGCAAATCATCCCAATATTAAAAACGATATCATTGAAATGAACAAAATTGGGAGAAATTGAATCAAATTATTGTTTAAAAACGGAAGTAGCGCAAACAAAATAATTGAATTTAAGGCTCTTAAGGAGTTAAATTTCGATGCTTACATTCCCCAACTTCTGGTCAGAAAACGTGGTGTATTTAGAAAGGTGGATATCACATTATCTGAGGAAGAAATATTTAATAATTTGAAACATAGTGGAGAGGCGTTTGTGAAATTAGTTAAGGTAAAGAGATTCATTAAAAAAAGAAAAGCAGAGAACGGAAAAGTTGAGGAAGCTCCTACTTCTACTGTCCTGTTAACATTTAGGGGTCAAATATTGCCGCAATATGTTATGGTGCACTTTGTGAGATGTCCAGTAGAGCCTGGTGTACAGAAAGTTATACAATGCTTCAAATGTCTGAGATATGGGCACCTTAGTGCTCAATGTAAAGGTAGTGTGAGATGCGCTTTGTGTGGGGAGTCAGATCACAGTAAAGATTCTTGCAAATCTGAAAATAAGAAATGTATTCACTGTGGGGAAAATCACTCCTCTATAGATTATAAAGTTTGTCCTGAGTTCGCCAAACAAAAAGAAATAAAAAGCGTAATGTGTTTGGAAAACATTCCATACATAGAGACAAAAGAGAGAGTACAGTGTAAGACATTTGCTAAAGCTTTGAAGATACCCCAACTATCTTCTGACCAAGAATTTCCGGCTCTTAAAATAAATGTGTCTAAAAACCAAAGTGAGGATAGTTCAGAGCAGTTTATTAAAAAGAGAAGGCAATATTCGCCTCCTCATTTCAACAAAGTCAAATCAGAGAGCAATTATACACTGTTTCTACTCCTAAAAATTCAGTCGGGGGAATAATTCCCTTTAATCCCTAACGGCCTGAGAAAGTAGAAAAGGGTTTTGAAAGCGATAAGGACAGGATATGTGAGGTTATTATCTCTATAATAAACAATATTAAAAACAAGCTAAATAAGGGCATAACCGAACAAGAATTGTTACAACTGATAAAGGAAAGTGTTGATGTTATTAAGTGATAGAATTCCAACATTGTATGAATCGAATAAACACACTGACATCTACGCTTATAGATATATAAAGTATCGTAAATTTATTTGGAAATATGCACATATGGAATATGATAAATATATATGCATGGCTATCTATATTAAATACTTGGCTAGATTCAATATGGATTTTGTAGTTACCGTAATTATCGAATTAGTATACATAAATCGTATACTCAACAGCGTGATAAATTTTGTTATTTATTTTAATTGGGGTTGTAGTTCTAGGAATGTCAAAGGGTATTCAATTCTACAAAATAACAAAAATGTAATATGAGCCAACAACTAAACATCTTACAGTGGAACGCAAGATCGGCTGTAATAAATAAAGGGAGCCTAGAGATATTTTTAAAGAATGAGAATATAAATGTGGCCCTAATAAGTAAGACTTGGTTTAAACCGAACATGAAAATAAATTTTTCTGGCTATCATATAATTAGGAAAGACCGCCGCGATGGGAAGGCAGGGTGCGCTATTTTAGTGAGCAATAGAATACCTTTTAAGGAAATCAAGAATTTACATAATATAAAAGGGTTAATGAGCGTTGGCATTTCAATTTCCACTTCCGGTAGTGAACATATATCTATAATATCTCTGTACAATAATCCAGCAAATAAAATTACGTATACGGATTGGAATAACTTTATACTAAGTATTAATCAACCTTTCCTAGTGGGGGGCGATTTTAATGTTCATTCACGTGCATTCGGATCTAGTTTTACAGACGCAAAGGGTCAGTGTCTACTAGACGCTATAACTGACAACAATCTGGTATACCTAAACGATGGTTCCCCCACTCTGTTAAGTAATATTAGGCAGAAGATTATATCGGCGGTAGACATTACGTTCTGCACACCACTTCTGGCGCCTCTACTAACTTGGCGCGTATATGACGATACCCTCGGCTCTAACCACTTCCCTACCACTTCCTTACATCTAGTACAGAACCTATTAAATATTATAAATATAATGCCCCACCAAAATGGAATTTAAAGAAAGCAAACTGGGAATGTTTTAAAAATGAATTTATTAATTACGACTTAAACAAATTCGAGAATTACGGTGGATTTATGGAAGTGAATGTTGTCTCCGAAAAGGTTATCCAATTCTTAGTAATTCTAAATCTTGGTGGAACGATAAATGTAGAGAAAGTATTAAAAAACGTAAAGCAGCCCTTATTAAATTTAAACATAGTCCCACACTGGATAACTTTATCGAATATAAGAGGCAGTCAGCTGAGGCAAGGTTAGTTATTAAGACAAGTAAGAAAGAATCCTGGGCAGTGTTCTACGATAAACTGAATAAAAACATTCCAATTAAAAAGATCTGGCGTGAAATAAAATCTATAGGTGGCTACTCAGATAAAAGAATATTTTTACAGAAGGGAGAGTGGACTGAGGATTTTATAAGGAAATTAGCTCCCCCTTACGTGCAAGATTACTTAGACATTCCTGGAGATAACGAGAATGTTGCTATGTCTCATCCTCTGCTACGACCTTTTACGATGAAAGAACTGCATTCGGCTTTATCCAACCATTCTAACACTTCTGGCTTGGATCAAGTTCACTACTCGATGCTATTCAACCTACCACCGATAATTAAGCACAAACTACTTAAGTTATTTAATGGGATGTGGTTGGATGGGAACTTTCCACCACAGTGGAAAGATTATCTGATTATTCCTATTCTAAAACCAAATAAAAATCAAGATGAAAGCGAATCTTATCGTCCCATTTCGCTGGCTTCGTGTGTTATGAAGACGTTAGAGAAAATGATTAAGTTTAGATTGCAATGGTGGCTAGAATTCAATAACAAATTACCAAAATCGTAATGTGGGTTTCGTAAAGGCAAATCAGTTCATCTAAGCCACATTCAGTTAATAATGGACATTCAATTAGCTTTTACCTCCAATAAAACATTATTAGCTCTGTTCTTAGATTTCACCGCGGCCTACGACGGTGTCTAAATGCCCATTTTAATTGAAAAATTTGGAAAAATTGGGCTTCCTAGTAAATTTATAAAAATCTTTATTGTGCTATTACAGGAAAAGTGACTGTACTTGAAAATAAATAATGAAATCGAGGATCCCAATTAGACACAGATTGGTTTATGGCAGGGTAGTATTTTAAGCCCGATTCTGTATGCAATATATGTGGCCGAACTCGAAGAATTACTTCCCTCAGAGATAAAAGTACTTCAGTACGCAGATGATGTTTGTTTATATGTATCGAAAAATACGTTGAAGAGTGTAAAGAATGCTTAAACTATTTAGTAAAAGTGCTTTTTCTAAAATGGATTTTGTCCGAAATCTTCGTGTTTGCTGCCGTGGCAGTACCTAAACAGAATACCAAGTTTGAGCTTCCTGCGACTTTTCGTTTTTGAGATATTCTGTTCAAACATCCGCTAAAAACATTTGTTGTGTATTCAGAGGACTGCAAAGTATTTCCGGTGAAAACTAAGTTTCGAAAATCTCGCACTTCACAATCTATAGAAAAAATACTTGCTCTCACTAGGAGTAAGCGGAGGTAATGAAAATCACCAAAAATGAATACAAATAGTAGTGAGCTCAAAGTCAATTTTCCGTTTCCGGTATCAACAACAACAATGTTTCTCGGAAAAAATGGATTTTTAAATGTATTCTGGAGATTTGTGAATCAGGCAGGCTTAAGTTTGAGCTGCCATTATAAGTTTGCGGGTGACTGACTAACTTAATTTCTACATTTTAAAGATGAACTGCATTTTTTTCATTATCGATAATTTTTAAAATGCAATATTTCATTAGTTTACAGTAATACCAAAGACTGATTCGCACTCTATTATAATTCTTCCTATTTAAATTAATTTGGTCTTTTTTTAATTACAATAATATATAGTATGTAAATAAATATCTTATATATATAATAATAAGTACGCTGTCAATTATAACAATTATTATTATTACAATTAGGGTACAATACTGTTACGAAGCCTGCTCAGTTTCGAACCAAGTCACAAAGGTAGGAGATGGATCCTAAAAATCAACTGGTCCGGCTCGTTCGGTCACAACAGCGGCCCGGTTCCTAATACCCGATTGTGCTTGATTTTCAAGCACTTTTCGAGCACTTGTTCGCGAGTGTCACACCACTAATTATATTACACCATATTTCTCTGAAAGTCAACAAATAGACGTTACAAGTGAAAAGTATAAGTTCGAACAAAATTTGTCCACAGTTGCTGCAATGAGTGCAATAGTAGCAAGTCGGGTCACACAAGTCTCAGGACATGTCTGCCTGGTGAACTCTCACAGGAGATGTTATGAAGAAATTTGGTGAGGATCGGTCAAGAAAACATTCAATTATGCCAAAGTTTCGACAGAGTTAAATGTCTTTATCAAGGCTTTAATGTATAGATAGTCGTGAAGATGTGAGAAAGAATTTTTAAACATACACATTTTTTGCATCGCAAAAACATAAAAAATTTAAATAAAAGTTGCTAGTGTCTTGTCTTAAAATCATCTACAAAAAAATAAATGACCAAATTTCTTCACAACATAATTCATCAACGGTCAACAAATTCCTTTATCTTATAGGAGATGTAAAAAACATATTTTGATATTTTGAGGGTCAGCATATACCAGCTATATTTCCGCTAAGAACTGAACAGGCTGTTTACGAATATTTTAAAAACAGAAAGAACTTAATATTTATTGATAAATTAATTTTATTCAAAAAATGTGTAGATGACTTTGGGGATAAGTTCATTTAAACGAACGTACTAACAAACCAAAAAAGTGAAAACAAATCTGCACATACCTGTTGTCCATGGTAGAGCCAGCCGATTGATACTAACCGCCACACAACCTTAAACACCTCGATTTTTTCTTTCTCTCTCCCCACTTCATTTCTGCACGGCCAGTTGTCAGTGTGTGTTCTCTTACATTAGAGATATTGCTAAATTGCCACTTCCTCCAACTTCTGTAAGGTTTTATTTTTAATCTTATTTACATAAGCAGTGTCATTATCTTGTACAGAAAATTGCCCTTAACACCACTTATTATCATTTATTGATTAAGTAATATCTACAAGGTTCTACTTATTGTCATAATCCGATCCTTCTTCAAATTATCTTCCACAGTTATACTCCTTTCCAGGGAAGGAAATGCTAAGTGGTTAGGGTTCGAGTCCAGCTGCGCTACCCTTAGATTTTTTTCTTCCTAGCAGCCCCTACAGCTCACTGTCTGTAACGAGAGAACACTGTCCGAGGCCGGCAGTGCACTGAGAAGGCTCCAGGCGCCAATGAATGCTGACGCGCCTTAAATTAAAAAAAAAAATATATATATACATACTCCTTTCCCAGAATTTTAACCGTAAGATTTCCATCCTATTTACTTAATATTGTGAACATCACCACTAGAAGGCACCATCACTTGCCACATTGCCTTCTTTGTTTGTAGCAATAATTTGTTTATCTGTGCAATACCAACAAAAAATCATTTATGTAAATAAAAGTTAGATTAAGAAATAAGAGTTTATTCCATTGATTTTCAAGCACTTTTCTAGCATTTCATATGTTTTTGATGAATAAAATACATAGAAAAAGAATCTAG
The DNA here is from genome assembly GCA_011037195.1 of Triatoma infestans. Taxonomy (NCBI): domain Eukaryota; kingdom Metazoa; phylum Arthropoda; class Insecta; order Hemiptera; family Reduviidae; genus Triatoma; species Triatoma infestans. The sequence continues at coordinate 21,871 of JAAEAF010001594.1, read as the reverse complement.
TGTGATACACTCGCAGTTTATAAAATTGTAACCGACAAATGTTATAGTTAGTACACCAGATTTTATGAAATTCGTATTTTGTGCAGAAAATCGCAAAAACTGAAAAAATTGTTCAGTAAACACGCACATCCAGTTCACTAATTTTCTTGAAACTCGGAATTTTGGCAATCTATTTATTTCTAATTAATTTTATTTAGATGGTAGAATTGTATAATCAACTATGATAGCACTTTAGAGGAAAATATAACCCCCCCCCTCAATCCCCCTTAAATGGCTTCACCCAGAGATATGTTTGAAAATAATTGTTATAGCTCCTTGTATGCGTAGTTGATTTATTAAGTTTAAAGAAAATCATTGGAGCCGTTTTCGAAAAAATCACAAAAAACAAAAAAAATGTGTAAAATGGCACTTCCGATTAAACGATTTTTATGAAAAGCTTATTGTCAGGTCTCCTGGTCGCACTTTAGCGGAATATTACGTTTAAAGATTTTTTCGTTTTTGAGATATGCTGTCTCACACACACACACAGACCTCACACACACACACAGACCAATTGAGATATGCTGCCTCACACCACACACACAGACCAATTGAGATAGCTGTCGCACACACACACACAGACCAATTGAGATATGCTGTCTCACACACACACACAGACCAATTGAGATATGCTGTCTCAGACCACATGCATGCTGCTCACACACACACACAGACCAATTATCACACCACACACATGAGATATGCTGTCGCACACACACACACACAGACCAATTGAGATATGCTGCCTCACACACACACACAGACCAATTGAGATATGCTGTCTCACACACACACACACAGACCAATTGCTACAAAGAGTAAATTTTAAAGTTTAAACAGTTGTTTGTCATGTTCTATCTAATTGTGTTAACAGGAGTAAGAGCAAGTCCTGTGAGTGTTTGGCACCAGTGTGTGTGCTATGCCAGGTCATTGACGATCAGCTAATAGACAGCGTAATTTAGCAATTACATAAAATAGGCAGATGGTCATTTATTATTGTTGTCACTAAATTACTTAGTAATTCGGATATGACGTCTTACATTTCAAGGCCTTTATACGCTTCCAGGTGACTGCCGGTCACAGTGCCCTCTCCGCAGAGAGGAGCAATTCAGGCTTTGATCGACACCGATTCACTGGAGGTGGGTCTCGTTAATTCGTGGCCCTTTATGGACGAATGTATGCCACACGTGCCCATCTAGACAGAGCAGAAAAAAAAGCATCTCAGAAAACTGAAGAAAGGGATCAATCACTAAAATCGCACTTCCGGTAAATCGATTTTCTTAAAACGTCGGAATTTGGGAGGTACAATTAAATGTTATTAATATTATATACCCGGTGGAATCGTAAAATATATCGAAATGCCATTTTACAGGATATCCTAAACACGCCCCCCCCTCTAAATTGAATTATCCCAGAAAAATGTTTAAATATAAGTGACAGATCTAAATAACTAAAGAAACTGAATGTATAGCGATTTAAAAGAAAATCGTTGGAGCCATTTTCAAGAAAATTAAAAAGAAATTACTGAAAAATCCATTGAGTAGATCAGTACTTCCGATTTTGACCAAATCCCCTTTGGCAACACTTACACTTAATATCAAGTTCAATCTTTCTGTCATTTTTCGTTTCTGAGTTGTGCTGACCAAATACACGCAGACAGATGTATGCAGACCAAGTTTCTATAAACCTCTTTTACTTTCTCTAATTTCCTGCTCAAAAGAAGTTCAAAACATTTATTTCCTATTAACTCAGTAGTTTCTGAAATTTGTCACGAATGTAGTATACAGAAAGCAATCGGAGAAAGTAAAAAAGCATTTCTAAAAATAAGCTAAACAATCTCTCTGCTGCCAGAAAGAAACAGTAAAAGTACTTGATCGAGATAGTATAGTAGTACTCCATTATAGCGTTACCCAAGTCTACATTATTTCAAACATATACCGCTAGATAGCAGATGTAGCTTGTTTTCGTGCCCATATTGTCACAATTAGGGCCAAAATAAAGTGCTTATAGATTTCTAAATAAATGAATGAGTAAAAAATATGATACAGACTTTTGAAATGATTATAATAATTTATTTCTTAATCTTTACTCACAAGGCATAAGTTTGTAAATTATTGATTTTTATAATAATAAGTTTTATTCAACTTTTCTTCTAAGGTTAATATTAAATTTACATTCAGATGTAATTAATTACCTTCTGAAAAAAATTATTTATATAGCTTATTAATTTAAATTTTAAAAAAGTATTAATTAAAAAAAAATGTTATTCTGTTACAGTCCTTTATATCGAAAGAGTGAATGAGTTGTTAACACAGGACTCCGTGGCGCAACGGTAGCGCGTCTGACTCCAGATCAGAAGGTTGCGTGTTCAAATCACGTCGGGGTCATATTAACTTTTTTTTTTTTTCTGAAACAGATTTTTATCAAAGCTTTTATTATAGACTTTGTATCTTAATAAGTTTTTTTATTGTATTTAAATTTTAGTTAAAGCTTAAACAATTATTACAAATTTATGTATCATATTATTTAGCATTAATTTTTTTTCATTTTTCATGTGAAAATTTTAATAAGAGAAAGAATTTTCACAACGAAAATTTCGTTCAGATTTTCGAAAATGCCTTTTCACAGCAAACAGACGATGTTTTTTATTTAATGGTATGTTTTGTGCTTATGAGTGTATTTGTATGTGAATATCTCATCAACTTTATTCAATATTATATATATATATAATTTTTTTTCTTAGAAATGACACTTTGTTTAAACGTAATATATTATCTACACTTTCAAATGGCTGTCACTTTTGTTTCAATCATTTTTTTCAAGGAAAAGTTATATTTTAAGTTTTTGTGGGAAAACTGTGGCATTAGATTTTAAGTATTATTGGGGTTTTGATCAATGCGTTTGCTTTTGTACAGCAATGTAATCAATTCGTGAACTAAACTTCCTATTGGCAACCAATGTACCCACACCATCACTATATTACTTTCTCTTATTCCTAGTTAAATTATCCAAATTGAATTTTTACCAGAAAGTACTTGCTTTGATGTCCCCTGAGTACGAAAAAAACATGGTATTCCGTTTAGGTACTAGCATCGCATCTAACACGAACGTTTACACAATTTTACTGAAAAATTTGAAAAATATTGCAAATTCCTCAAAATCTGTTCAAACGATTTTTTTTAAACTTCGTATACTATGAACACACATTGATATCTATCAATTTTATTTAAAACATTTTCCTGAGAAAATTGATTTTTTGGGGGTTCAGGGGGAACAGTAACGTTAAGCCTCCCTATAGAGGACCACTTCAATACAATATATGATTCTACTACCTATATAATACTAATAATTTAAATTAGAAGCATTACTAGAATTTCAAATTTGAAGAAAATCGGTAAACCGGAAGTGGCACTTTATAGAGTAGATTATTTAATTTTTATGGCATTTTGTCGAAGACGACAATAACGATTATTAGCATTTTGTCGAAGACGACAGTAACGATTTATGGCATTTTGTCGAAGACGACAATAACGATTTATGGCATTTTGTCGAAGACGACAATAACGATTTATGGCATTTTGTCGAAGACGACAATAACGATTTATGGCATTTTGTCGAAGACGACAATAACGATTTATGGCATTTTGTCGAAGACGACAATAACGATTTCCTTTAAAACTGCACAGTTATAAACCTACCACTTTTATTTTGTGATTTTCTCGAATCTGGCCTAACGATTTGCTTTAAACATGTATAAATGTTGCCACAATTACGAGATTCGAAATTAATCGAAATCGAAATTAAAATCGGTTGTCCAGAAGTGCGACCTCACTGAACTGTTTTTTCAGCTTCATGCGATTTTGTCTCCAATAGATTCCAATGGGTTTCATGAAACTTGGCATTCTAACTGTACACACAGAGACCTATCACTTTTGTTTGGAATCTTTTTCGTGAAAATTCATTTAGGAAGGGGTTTTGGGGAAGGGGGATACCCTATATGCTTCCCTCAAAAAGTTGTTATATTAGTTTAGATGCTCCCCTTCGTATAATATTGAAGGGGTCTAAACATTTAGTAAATTGCAAGTTTGAATAAATTAAGTCCACTATAACTATGTGTGAACTGCAGAAAGAGAAAGACATGTGAGTGATTCACAGTGATTTTTTTGTGTTTATATATAATATTCGTCAAAATAGAACCGAAACACTTTGATTTCGAATTCATAGAAACATGGTTATAAAGTTAGTTTTAAATTGATTCTTATACAATTTACTAAATGGAAAGATACCCTTGAACTTTTATGACGAAGGTGTGTGTGTGTGTGTGTGTGTGTCTGTTTTTTTTTTATTATATTATGTAGGCCATGGGGTTTTTATATTTATTATTTTTTATTAAGAAAACAAAATTGTTCTCATATAATTTAGCATAAAGTACGAGCTTTGTTTGGGGGGGGGGATTTCATAATGAAATAAACCTTTATATTATAATTTGTTTTGTTTATATCCAAAATACTTGTTTGTATAAAAAAAATATATTCTTTGCAATATATACTTTCATATTCTCAAGGCTATATCAGAAAACTTAACCAAACGCAGCATATTGCTATAAAGATTGTACATGAACAGCTGACTAAATTTATATTATCAGGTTTGCCAACCGTACGGTTTTAAGGTTGCAATACTAGTACAAGTTTAAAGAATTTTATGTTTATAGCGCAGAAATGTTTGCTATGAAAGAAGCTCTGAAATATATTACGGAAATGGATCATAAAGCAGTTTTTATCGATATTATGATTGCTTATGGAAATTAAGTAACATAAAGTATATTGCCCTGTGAGCTCACCTGGCAGACATATTATTATACAAATGCCAACACGTACAGACCATTCGCTAAAAAACATTTTTTCTCGAACTCCGGGGACTCAGAAATCATATGTTTACGGTGAAAGCTCAAATTCGAAAAGTTGACCCAATTGCCTTTCCTAGTTTGAATTCCTTCTTACTATGAGTAACAGAAAGTAAAAAATGTAAGTCCTTCCCCCCACTCATAGTAAGAGAAAGTACTGTTGCGATCTTGTCAAATTTTCGAAATTGAGTTTTTAATGGAAATACATGATTTGGGCGCCCCCCCCCGGGTCTGTGTGTGTGTGAGGTGTAACTAGAAAACCGAGTTGAAACTTGGTGTTTAGTTTAAGCTAACAATAAGGTTTTGATCAAAATAAGTCACCCGGACTTGAGACTTACCTGAGATTTTCTCGAAAATGGCTCTAACGATTTTGTTTGAATCTATTATATAAATTGCTACAACTTTTATTTGAAACATTTCTCTAGGAAAAATCATTTAAGGCGGTTTTTTGCGGGGAGTGGTGGGGTTATGTTTTCTTCTAAAGTGCTAGTTCAGTTTATTATACAATTCTATCATCTAAATAATATTAATTAGAACTAAATATGTTGTTGAAATTCCGAGTTTTAAGGAGAGAAATTGATATTTTTTAATAAAGCGTATTCAGTGGAGACTCACTGACCACACCTTTTATTAACAACATTAACTATAACCAAGAACTCCCAATGTGAAGATGGAAATCTTGGAGTTTGACGGTAAGTTAGAGAGCATGCTGTTTTATTCTCACCTGACTTATTTTCCATTTCCTAGAGAGAGAGAGAGAATGACTCTTCAATTGAAATAATATATTTTTCGCAGCTCTAACTATTTTCTTTTTACATTTGTTGGACAGAGTTATTATTTTCCTTCAGGCGGAAGGAGGCTCCAACCACCTGCCAATATCCGGTACCACACCCACTATCTGACAAGCACTACTGTTTCACACACATCATACTTCTTTTGCCCATCACCTATATAATCCAGCTTAGTGTTTAAAATAATTTTCTGTTTCGAATATTGTTTTTATTTAATTCATTCATATTAGACAAAACAAAAAATCTGGTGTGTAACACTCACACATCTTTCTCTTGCTCCAGTTTTCAGAATTGCAATTAACAAATTTTATAGTTAGTAGGTATACCAAATTTATGAACTTCATCCCTGGGGAATGTTTCAAATAAGTATTTATTGTGCAGATAGTATACAAAGTTTAAAGAAAATCGTTGAAGCCGTTTTCGAGGAAATCTGGAAAATGACATTCAGTAAAGCCGCACTTCAGGTTGATGAATTTTGCCCAAACATTCGTGTCTATTGCGGTGATAGAAATTTTGTTAACACACGTACGCGCGCACACTTACAGACCACTCGCTAAAAACATTTTTTCGAACTTAGGGAATCTCAGAACATACATTTCCGTTAAAATCTTGAGTAAAGTTGACTCCCGATGGTCTTTTTTTTTTAACCGAAATCTTTATGACAGATTTTAGTGATCGTAAAGGAATATCAAGTTTGAGCTTCGTTTAATTAGTTCGATTTTTGAGTTCGACCATTGAGGCTCACACTTACCTTATTTGCATAACATTTTTACTTTCTCTTATTGATCTGTTATGTGTGCGCGTGTGTTTGTAAGAGGGAGTTTTTTTTTTTTCTTTTCATTTTATTAAGAAATTCACAACTATACAAACAGTATTATTAGTGAATATGATAGTAGTGAATGTCTTGTTAGGAGATGCCTCCCAGTGGAGTACTCCCTAATTATTGCTATAAAATGCTAACAAGAAGTTAGATGGTCGCGCGGCCAGTGGCGTTTCAGTCTCCTGGAAGGGTTGTGTGGAATAGAAAGAGAAGAGAGTTGTTGGACTAAAGGGTTAGAATGGTTGGATGTGAGGTTATGGAATTTCTTGTAACGTGATTTTATGAACTGATGAACAAAAGGGATTTTGAGGTCATTGTGAAGGGTTAGGTTGGAAACATAGAACGGGGCATTGGTAATTCTTCTGAGGGTTTTGGATTGAAAAGCTTGAATGCGATATGTGTTGGAATGCTTGGTCGAACCCAGACCTCGCATCCGTACGTCCAGAGGGGCTTTATAATAGTGTTGTAGATAAGACTTTTGTTTTCAAGAGAAAGTTTAGAGCGTCGGTCAAGTAGTCTCGAGAGAAGTTTGTAACGTCTGTTTAGTTCAAGTCTTTTTAATCGTGTATGCGGATTCCAAGTAAGTCTTTTGTCTAGATAAAGTCCTAAATATCGGACTTTGTCCACTGTCGGTATTATAGTCCCATGAAGGAGGATGGGCGGGAGAGTAGCGCGGCGGAGGGTGAAGGAAACGCATTTGCTTTTAGTGGGATTGACCTTTATTCTCCACCGGATAAGCCAGTCTTGTAGAGAGATGATATGGGATTGTAGTGCACGGGATGCGGAAACAGGATCGGGATTTGGAGCAATAACACATGTGTCATCAGCGTAGGAATGAAGGATTGTTTTTGGGTGGGAAGGAATATCTGCAGTATAGAAAATATATAGGAGAGGAGCAAGGACACTGCCTTGGGGTACACCTGCATAGATTGGAAGGATAGAAGATCTGGAGGAGCCAGAACGAACCCAGAAGGAACGATCAGACAGGTATGATTTAAGGATCATATAATAGGTAGAGGGAAGGACTCCCTTGAGCTTCCACAACAAACGCCTGAGCGATGTCCAGGAAAACACCCGGGCAATACTGCTTCTGCTCGAGGGCAGATGAGATGGTGTCAATAAGGCGGTGGCACTGGTGAATTGTTGAGTGGGAGCTACGGAAACCAAACTGATGATTTGGAAGGAAACCTTCTAAAAGAGGAAAGATTCGTTTGAAGAGGAGCCGTTCAAGTACCTTACCCATGATAGGTAGTAAACTGATTGGCCGGTAGGATGACGGAAGATGAGTGGGCTTTTTGGGTTTAGGTATAAGGATAATGGTGGCAAATTTCCATAAGGAAGGGAAATGGGTAGTTCTAAGGACTGCGTTGTAGAGGTAGGTTAGAAATATTAGTGTTTTTTTTGAAAAATGACGGAGAATTGAAATCGAATCCAAGGGATTTTTTGAGGGAAAGTTTGGAGGTAGAATACTTAACTTCAGATGGACAGAAGGCTTTAGGAGGAAGGGATAACTGGAGGGGAATGTCAAGATCCTCAATTACCTGGGCAGTGTGTTCAGGATCCTGAGTATCAGAGTGTGGTACAAAGATTGAGGAAAGATATTGGGCAAGGAGGTTTGCTTTTTCCTCTTCAGTTCTGGCCCAAGTGCCATCGTCACGAAGAAGAGGGTATGAGAGGGTTCTCCAGGAGAGTATTTTCTTTGTCGCAGCCCAGAGAGAGAAGTCTTTGGTGGAAAGAGATTCGGTGTATTTTTGTTGTCTTTCGTTGCGTAAGTTTGTTAGTTCGGTTTTAAGTAGTCTGGAAAATCTGTTGTATTCGTACTTGTGTGAAGGGTATCGGGTTCGTTGCCAAATGGCTCTGGCACGTCTTTTTTTAGTAATAAGTATTCGTATATTAAGTGGGAGACAGTAATTGTCGGTGTACTGTGAGGTTGGTTTTGGCGGTCCAGTAGCATTCCAGATTGACTGTTGTATTGTTTCAGTGAAGTTATTAACAGCTTCGTCGAGTTCTTTGGGAGTTTTGAGAGTTACGTTAAGTGAGATGTTTTCGTCTAGAAGTCGTTGAAATTCGCTTCAGTCAATAGGTCCATTGATGAGGGTTTCTGTAGGAGGTTTAGGGTTAGGTTTGGTGTCTAGTATTAGGAGTACTGGGGTGTGGTCCGAGGAGGGATCATAGAGATTGTAGATTTGATGATCTACAGTATTATTTATTCTAGAGGATATGAAGAAATCTAGTAGATCGGGTAGGCGGGATAGGGATGTGGGCCAGGAGGGGATATTGTAATATAATGAGCATTAGCAAGAACTGAAGAGAGGGTAATGCCACGTGGATTGTGGGTATGACAACCCCACTGAGGGTGCTTAGCATTGAAATCGCCACCTGCGATAAATCTGGGTCCGAGGGATTGAAGGAAAGAAGTGAACTCAGAGGACGAAATAGGTTGAGCTGGTGGACAATACACTGCAGATATATTGAGTTGAAAATGTGCGGTTTGGAGGGAAATGGCTGTAGATTGTATGGAGGATGAGGAAACACTTGGTAAGGAATGATGAGATATGTTGCTGCGGATAAGGATGGCTGAACCTCCATGGGCTGTTTTGTCTGGATGATCACTTCTGTATGTCGTGTAGTCAGGAATGTGCAGAAAGGAACGTGATGTGAAGTGTGTATCTGTGATGAGGGCCACGTCAATGCGTTTCTCGTGTAGTAATATGTCAAGTTCCTTCAGGCTGGAGTTCAAACCATTAGCATTCCAGGGGAAAATAGTTAAGGAGTGATTTGTAGGAGACATTAGGGTGCATGGCGGGGAAGGAGCTGAGTAAGGGCTGTGGTCAGAAGTGTCAGGAGTGGATTTATTGTGGCTTTAAAGTCAGATAGAAAGCTGTTTAGGATCAAGGATATATCGTGAGAGGATGATTGCTGTAACGGAGTTGACAAGGATTGAGTCTCCGCCGCTGGACCGTCTCTGGTAATTTGTGCATATGGTAAGTGCAGAGCTGGAGGCGGAGGTGCTGGCTGGAACATTGTTGGTGCTGATGGGGTATGAGAATGGCTTCTTCTCCTAGCTGAAGGATGATCATAAACCGGTGGAGGTCTACGTTGACGTTGAAGTTCCTTGTAGACGGAGCAGCCCTCATAGTTTGCAGGGTGTGTTCCTTGACAGAGAACACATTTGGCTGGTGTATCGCGTTGCTTCCCACACTTTCTGTAGAGTGAAGGCCTGCGCACTTTACGCAGCGAGGCTGATGCTCGCAGTACCTTCTTGTATGACCATACTCCTGGCAACGTTTGCTTTGTACGATAGTACTCTGCTTCTTAGGCTCTTCAACTTTTATATGTGTATGATAAAGTTGCTGAAGATTGAAGATGTCAGCATTGTTCGACTGCGGTTCAAGGTCCACAAAGAATAAAGGTAGAGGAGTTTTTGTAGCTGGGTGCATTACATTGTTGACGGCTCTAGCTGGGAATCCCTTGGATGCAAGTTCATCTTTGATAATGTTTACATCAGTTGTGTGATGAAGATTGCGAATTACTACGCGATAGGCTTTGTCCTGCTTTAGTTGATAGGAATGAAAGTCTGCTTTGATTTCACGAAGATGTCGAATAATGGATCTGTAAGCATCAGAGTTGCGTGCATTCACGACAGTTTCATTGATTCGTGATTTGCATGTAAAGTTGCCATCTCCACATGCCTGAGTTAACCTACGACAGAATTCCATATAATGAGGAACATTCTTAACAAAAATAGGTGGTGGTTTTGGTTCAGAGATTTGTTGAATAGGCTCTGTGCTGCTTTGATTTGTTTGCATTTCTTCTTCTTCTTCTTCAGCAAGTATGGCAAGAGGTGCAAACGAGTTTGAAGTTGGTGTCACTACTGAAGAGGGTGGTATAGCTTGTGATTGTTGAGGAAGCTGTCTATGCGATTGTGGCGGATTGGTTTTTGTTGGGGTTTGAATAGGTTGCGCCTGTTGTTGCAGCATCGCCCGTTGTTGTCTAATTGTATCCTGCTGGTTCTTAATCTGGGCTTCAAGCTGATCATGGCGTTGAAGCGCTTCTTGATGTGCCTTGATTAAGGCCTGTATTTGACCTTGCTGCTTTTCAATTATGGCGTTAGTAGATATTTTTGTTTCTTCTGCATTAGAGTCAGACTTTTCGTTCTGGCGATAGTTGGTCGAATTGAACTGCGGGTGACCACGGGCCGATCCGACACGTAGCTCTCTGGCAAAATCCATCAACTGGAATTGCGTCCTTACGGATTTTTTTTTCCATTTATCATGATTTTTTCGAAAACGGCTTCAAGACTTCCTCTAATGTTCGTAGCGACTTTACGGAAAAGGTTTTTGAGCGTTGTTATTGAATTTGAAATACAGCTATTTGAAATATTTTTACAAAAAAATAATTTTTTTTGACAGTAGTGCGGAATTTCTGATGTTAAATTTTAAATGTTATATGGGATTGGTTCAATGTTATTTATGTGTCCTTCTGGACTACAATACCTTATCTGCCACAGTTAGTAGGTTGGTATTGTGCCTCCGCCCTCGGTCTATTTATTTTAGGACCAATAAGTAAAAACTGAACAAAGAAAATATTTTCTTATATGGAGAGAAATATTTTAACATGATAAGGAGAAAGTCATTTGAGTGTTTCACGCCACATTTTTCTATATTCAGGTGATTACAAAACCGCCAGATGATTACAAAACCGCCTATTCCAGAGAAAAGTCATTTTTGGAAATTGCACAAGATATCGTAATAATTTTTCTAATTACGGTTAGAGAAAATAAAACGTCATATGAGTATTTTGAGGCTATAAATTTGTTTTTATGATGAAGAACCAACTTAGTTATTTATTATAGTATTAGGGGAGAACAACTGTCAACAATGGGCGTAATCATATCTGCCTAGTTGTAATGTAACACTACTCTCGGTGTGAACAAAGTTACTTGTCAACATAAATGTTGATAATGTGTGAGTACTTCCCTCGGGGAGGCTGACATGGTGCTTTAGTCATCCTCACATGCAACACACACGCACACAATACCACACTAATGGAAGGTAACACTAGAAATGTCAACAAACTCATATCTGGAAGGTGGCTTGTAAAACTGTAAAGCTTGCAATTTCCAGCAGATTGTCAGGTTAATGTACAGTTTATAACCACCATTTAAAACCTGGTATATCTGTTTCTTTCTAAATATAAGATCGATACTAAAGCGAGCCTCATATAAACGTAATAAATTTAATATATAAATTCACATGATGGATAAAATAATGTCCAACAGTGCCAGGTATGATATACATAGACACATCTCACTTTCTCTCAAAACAATTAGTTCATGGAAAGCTAGAATTTTCGCAGGTATTCGAAGACGTTAAAGACAATTATGTAATCAAAGACCAAACTTCCATTAATATGATCCGAAACATCACGCTACCAGCTGATAGCTCGACTACAGCTATCTTGAGATTAAAAAGAACACTATTTCCGCTCACATAAAGGAATTATCAACGCAACGAATTGAACCTTACCCTTAGCTGAAGGTATGCACACATCCATGTAGGTTCCATTAGCACAGTGCATTTTTGCACTTATTTTCACTTTCTCCTTCTCCTAGTAAGAGGAAGTACTGCAATGAGTTTTTGCCAGAAATAAATGTTTTGAGGTCTCCTGAGGAAGAAAGAAATGTTTTCAGCGAATGGTCTGTATGTGTGTTTTTTATTACTTTTTTATTTTCCATCATGCTCCGCTCGAAGAGCACTCTACATGAAATTTACAAAATTACATAATACATAATAGTATAATATACAAAGCATTAAAACATTAAAAGTAGGTACATGGCTATGAGTATATCTGTAAATTAATTCACTCTAAACGTTGACAATCTTCTCCATCAACACTATCAGTAAATAAATATCAATTGTATGGTAAATCTCTCTTGAAAGTTGCTATTATGTTTCACCTATGTTGCACTAAATAAAATTATTATTATTATTTTTTTTTGTCATTAAGAAATTTAAATATATCATTAATATTCCATAAAATATTTAAAGAATTCAGGTTGAAGCAGTAGTGACTTGCTAGGAGGCCAACCTCCTGACTGGGTAGTTATACGTTTCATTAGAACTGCCCTCGAAGGAAGCAAGCAGGAACAGTCCTACATGAGATGATCCACCGTCTGAGCCGAGAGCTGATCACACGAGCAGGCCGGGGATGTGATAATATCGAATCTATGTAGATACGCTGCCATTTTCCCATGACCCGAAAGCAACTGGGTTAGCCGATAAGTAATTCTACGGTGTTGTAGTTCAAGGCGAGATGATACTGAAGGTAAGAACTCCCTTGTCAATACACCGGTAACAGAATTACTCCAAAGTTGCTCCCAAGCTCCAACGCTGCGCTGATGAGCCCACAATTTAAGGGATGTCTTCGGGAAGTTGTTATAACTGATTGGTAAATCCCTAGCTTTTGAAGCTGCCTTTGCCATTTCGTCAGCTTTTTCATTGCCAACTAAACCCACATGGGCTTTCACCCCAGAGAACGAAATAACACACTTTTGCTGAAGTTCGATTAGTTTTCCTCTGATCGCCTCTATCAATGGATAGTAGTTCGTTGCATCTTGCAGCGAATCCAAGGTGATACGACTGTCAGTAAATATTTGAATTTTTTCTCCATTTTGAACATTTAGTTCTAACCATTCCAAAGATTTTACTATGGCTAGCTGTTCCGCCTGATTGTTAGAACAGCTCACACCAAGACGATATTTTCCCACGGTCAAAACAGTTCCTTCCCGGAACGCAACAAAAGCACACCCAACGTATGTATATTCCTTGCTGCCATCGGTGTATATTTCCAAATCACAAGTTGTGTTAAAATCCTGTTTTATTAACAGGTACCTCTCAGGATGTAGCCAGCTCTCGAAACGAATAGGTTTGTCCAATAATGCTCCATCTTTTCCATCAATCATTCCACCCGTTTGGATAGCGTCCACAACCAGTTGTTCTTGTATCTTAATACAGATCGGCAGAACTCCGGCGATTATGCAAGCTGCATTGTACGAAATAGTCCTATAACCCTTAATTTTCCTCAGCAGAAACAGTCTATGAACCCTTTCGATTTTTTTCTTGTTTTTTTTGTCTCAATGCCGCATACCATATAGGGGTTGCAAAAGTCATTAATGGAAGAAGAGCACCCTTATATATGATGTCCAGTGCTTCACTTGCAAGTCCCCAATGAACCTTTGCTGCTCTAGAATGTAGGTTGACGATTCGCCAACTCTTCTCACAGATATGCTGTACATGGAGATCCCAACTAAACTTCCCATCCAAATTACTCCAAGGTATTTTAAGTTTTCCACCATTTCTAGTTTCTTCCCATCAAGATAAACAGCTAATTCTTCCCTTTCTGGTCTTTTGCTTCTGGACAGATGCATTATCTTGAGTTTGGTTTTGTTAAAATAAACTTTGTTATTATATGACCATCTTTCTACAATACTTAAAATCCTATTTCCTTCTACACTGGAGGTCCAAACTGATTACCCCGCCACCAGGATCACCAGGTCGTCAGCAAAAGCAATAACTTCACAACGACCTGGGAATGGGAGTCTCAAAAGTTCATGATACATAAGGATCCAGAAACCTGGACCGCAACAAGATCCCTGTGGGCAACCTCTTGTCACACTCACCTCCCTCGAAAAAGAATTGAGGGCAAAATTTGCGATTCTATCTGAAAAATAACTTTTTGAAAGATAGTACAGGTTTCTTGGACAGTGTTTCTTTCTTAAGCTTCTCAGAATACTAGCCACCACGCCGCATCAAACGCTCCCTGTACGTCTAAGTAGATTAGAAGAATATCCCACTTCATATCAAAGTAGTACTTTATAAATTCGGTCGCAGTTTTTAAGGCATTGACTGTTGACATCTGTGGTCTAAATCCGAACTGTCTTGTAGAGAGAGGTTCATTAGTATTGACATGATGCATGATCCGATCTATCATAAGTTTTTCCAAAACCTTGCCAGCAATAGGCAGGAGACTGATGGGTCTATACCTACTCATGTCTTCTTGATTATCTTTCCCAGGTTTTGTCATTATTACTAACTGAGATTTTTTCCATATAGATGGGAAAATTCCACGTTTTAAGCATTCTGCATAAATACGGGTGAATGTTGCTGGAAAAAGAATGAAAATTTCTATCAAAATATCTCTTGTTAACCCATCCCAGCCTGGTGCTTTATTTGGTTGCATGCTCCTTATGGCCCTTTCAACCTCGCTTCTTGAAAACAGTACATCATCATCTGTGTTCATTTCCCGATCTACTTCCAGTCTTATTTCTTTATGTAATCGCAGTTCTTGGAGCTCATCATCTTTTGGCAATAACTTTTCCATGATAACGTGAATCGTCTCTTCTAAATTAGCTGTATATCGCCCATCGTCCTTAAGTACTGTTGATATACAAGTACTTGGCCGCAATTTTCCAGCTGCTACTTTATAAATTAAGTTCCACGGGTTGTTAGCCGAAGTTGCATTACAAAATGTTTTCCATGACTCCAACTTAGCTTCCTTTATTTTCAGTTGATATTGCCGTTTCAGATCAAAATATAGTTTCTTTCTTCCTTCACGAAGAGGTATATTCCTATACGTACGTTGGAACAATCTTCGCGAAGCATTAACCTTCATACGTACGTGTGTGTGTGTGTGTGTGTGTTAAACTTCAAAGTGATAGTTATTTGTGAGTAGAATGTAAACGAAAATTTAAAGAAAATCATTGGGGACGTTTCCGCAAAAATCGCAAAAACTGAAAAAAAAAACAGTAAAGTCGCACTTCCGGTTGATGGATTTTGCGCGAAAGCTTTATATCAAATGCTATGTTAGTACCTAAAGGGAATACCAAGTTTGGGCTTCTAGAGATTTTTCGTTTTTGAGATATTTCGTTCATACACGCACAGAGCATTCGCTAGAAACAATTTTTTCTTCCTCAGGAGACCTCTTCATCCTCTTATAGTTCTTTCTCATACTAGGAGTAAGAGAACATTATATAGAGAAAATCTTTTCTGTTTATTGAAGCGTTGTTTATTGACGGAAATGGGGCATATTTCCTTATCAGAATCTTTATTGTAATATTATTTAATTAAAAGATTCTTTTATTAATGCTACTCATTACTGCCCCTTTCAAAGTGCCGCCTGTACCAATCGCTTCACTCATTGACCGATGCTGCGTAAAAATGGCAGCCAGCCATTGCGTAAGCACTCTGGCTATTGTCACTTAAGAGCACAGAATACAAGAAGTAATATACTGCAGTAGAGACCATAGTTATAAACAATATTCTGAATGTTTGTTGTCCTATTTATCGCATTTAATATACTATTTAACAAACATTATAGTCAACAGCAATTGTTTTTCAATGAAGATGACTGTGAATCATAATCACCGAACTGGAAGCGAACGATGAAGTGAAGTGGAAGTGGGAGAGAGAATGGGGAGGGGGAAGCTTTATGAATAATGTAGCAGCAGCAGCAGAGGAAAGAAAGAAGCTGTAAAAAGGAGGAATTGTTTTAATCCAGATAAATGGAACTCGGAGGGATGGGTATTAAATAAAGAATTCAAAATAAATGGAGGAGCACTTAATTGATTGTATTTAAGGGATTAAGGGTTAAATTTGAAACTAGATAATGGATTAATTATGTTTAAACCTCTAAAGAGTTATTTCACTCAGTTTATTATACGATTCTATCATCTAAATAACATAATTAGAATTTTTTTTTTCAGTTTAAGGCACGTCAACATCTATGGTCATTTGCGCCTGGAGCCTTCTCAGCCGGCCTCCGGATAGTGTTGTTTCGTTACAGACAACACTGTCCATCACCGGAGCTGTAGAGACTCCTACACCGGACAGTGAGCTGTAGAGGCTCCTACACCGGACAGTGAGCTGTAGAGGCTCCTAGGAAAAGAAAATCTAAGGGTAGCACGTAATTAGAATTAAATATGTTTGAAAAAAGTAGATTGGCCGAAAGGGCGTTTTTACTAGTTTTTTCAGTTTCTTCCGAGAAACTTCATTTTATAGGGGTTTTATGGGAGCATCTACAATTAAACATTTAGTACCTAACGATTATAATTTTGAAGAAAATTGTCATTTCTAATTGCGCGTTTTGCAATAACAGTAAGTTGTGTGAGCCAGATTTTTGGTATTCTCCATTGTCTAATTTTGTGAGATCGTTTCTAATGATTCTGTGTGATTTTATTGGAGGAGAGGATTGCAGTTTCAGCTGAGAGGTGTAGAGCACAGTTGTAGGATCAGTCGGAATATCAGCACTGTTACCTGTATATAACAGTGGGCAATGATAGTTCGTCTTGAACTGCAAAATGAAGCTCTGAAATACATCCAAATTTTCAGCTTAAACCATGGGGAAAATTCTATAAACTCTTAAATAATAAATAACATTACTGTCTGTTACTAGAAACTATCCTAATTGGCGGATTAGACAAATTAAAGAGGTGCGCTAGTTATCGGTTCTGAAGTAATACAAATAGCGGAAATAGCCGAGAAACTGACCGCCGGTAGAGTGCGCCCTCACTGCAACACCCACTTTACCGCCATCTAAAATGTGGTGTACTTTCTAGACGGGTAAGTTAGTTCCACTGTTGAACGCGCTCACTAGACACAGATGCCATCATTGCCTACATTTTACCATATTAATACGTAAGTACGAAAAATAAGAAAAAAATAATTCTGACATCAAATTTGAGAAAATTTATTATCAAATAAATTGGTTTTTTTTTTTTTTAGACAAAAATACTTTTAAGAATATTCTTTTAATAGAAGATCATAAAATTAAAAACGTAATTTGTTTACATAATTCCACCATCATTTTTATCGTAAAAAAAAAAATTGATTAAAACATAAGAAATAGTTAACAAATATTGAAAAATTTGTTGTTTTTTTTAAAACTGGCAAAATAATTTCTATCAAATCTTTATTACTTCACTTTCTCTTACTCAATTATCAGAGTTGCCCCCCAGACCTCTTGAAAATCAAACCCCTCGCCCAATTTTCATACAAATCTAATGAGTCTTTATATGAGTACTTGGAATACAAAGGAATAAGAAACCAATTGCTGTAGTATCGAGACAATCGTTGATACCCTTCAATAAAAAGACAGAATCATGTCATTTTTAAAGGAAAGCCTGACGTCACTCTCTCTCCACAATCGCTCAAAAAAAAAAAAAAAAAAATCTAATTTTTCCAGCAAAAAATATTTGAAATAAAAGTGGCACTTTAAAGGGTTTTCTTCACCGATAGTTTCCAATTTGGATCAGAGGCGCTCAAAATTTGGTCTACCGGTGAAAAAACTCAATTTAAAAAAATTATAATCTCAGCACTATATCGTATAAATCGAAATGAATTTTTTATTTAAAAAAAAAATCCAAATAAAATCGATTTAAAATTTAAATTTATTGAGATTTCTTATTATTCCCGTTTTCTCCCGACTCTCCCCCTTTCCAAATTGACAGTAAATTAAAATATATCAAAAATTTAACGTTTTCCCGGCGATTTGTTCCAATAATTGCTCTTCTACTCCAGATTTTCTGTTGATGAACCCGATAAGGTGGTTTGTAGGAAATGGCGTGTGTGATCAGGTTCAATGAGGGGGAAAAAATGTGAAATCGCAAAATGTTGAAATTCCTTTGCTACAAGGTTGTGACAGGAAACACAATGGTTTTGGTGAAAATCGGTCAACCGGAAGTACTACCTTACTGCTTCAGCACTACTTTACTCAATGGATTTTTTTTTTTACAGTTTTTCCTAATTTGCTCAAAAATTGATCCGAAGATTTTCATTAAGTTGGTGTACGAACTTGTGTAGTATATCATTACTAAACTGCATTACTATACTTGTATATCATTACTAAACTCTATTACTATACTTGTATATTATTACTAAACTGCCATTTATGTATGACGATGATCCCAGATGTTTGTTATTGAGAGCAACTAAATATTTAGTAAACATGCCAATTTGGAATAAAAGTTTGCCTCAATTATCACTGTTGGACTGCAATATGAGAAAATATCAAAAATCAAATGTTTCACTTTCCCTTACTGCTTGCCAAGTATGAAATTTTCATAATCGTGTCAAATTTTTTAAAATTAAGTTTTCAATTGAAATAAATATTTTAAAGGTCCCCTAAGTACGGGTCTAGTGACTGCGTACTCGTCTTTGGTGTGAGAGAATTCAGGGTTTGATTCCCCTTGAAAGCAAAGGCGGCATCATTGAGCCCTGACATAATGAAAAAAGTGGCCAGCTACAGTTAGTAGCGGAACTTTGGTAGCCGAAGGCCAGAAACAAGACAGAGGTGCCGCCTATGGGTTTTTCCTTTTTAGGATAATAAAATATATATAGAGATTGGTTTCTTTTTTATGTATGTGTGAGAATGTATGATCAAAATATCCCTAAAAAATAGGAGAAAACTCAAACTTTGACATTCTGTATAAGTACCATTGCCGCATTTGATATGAAAATTTTTGTCCAAATCCAGCAAGGTGCGATTAAGTGAAGGTTTTCTTATTTTCCGCAATTATCTCGAAAATGTTTCCAACGATTTTCCTTAAATTTCACCCACACTGAGTACATACTATGGCGCAATATCTCCAAACTAAGTCCGCCTATCGCCGTATATCTCCATATGTATTTCCAATCAAGATTTTTTAGAGGTTTCTGGAAGAGCTGCGACGAACTTAACTTTCCTACAAGTCCCATTTAAGTACAATGTGCCACCTGTATTCCGCATTCAGAGATCCATCCGCAGCACATGTATTTCCCAGAGAAAGTATTTCGTAAAGTTCATTTCATCAAAATCGAATGAAAAGAAAAGAGTAAACATAGAATCGAATTGTATAAGAAGTAAACAAGAAAACTGGTGTGAAACACTCACACGATTTGCTCTTACTGCAGTCCACTTAGTTACAATTTATAGATTTTCTTCAAACTTATCATTTTTACTCTGAAAGTTCGCAACAAAACTGGTAGGCTCTTTATTCATAGTTAATGAAATCCGTCGGTGTTTTCACGGATAAAATCGTAAAAAACTTCAGTAAAAGCGCACTTCCGGTCAACGATTTTCTTCAAACTCCGAATTTTGACAACATATTTAATACTACTTAATATTATTTAAATGGTAGAATTGTATAATAAATTGAAATAGCACAGAGGAAAACATAACCCCACCCCTCCCCCAAAAGCTCTCTTAAATGAATTTTCACAGAGAATTGTTTCAAATAAAAGTTGTAGCTGTTAGTATGGGAAATTTCTATACTAGGTTTAATGAAAATTTACAAATAACTGAAATATCCTTTCAATAAGGTGGTATTTCCGGTTGAGGAATTTTGAGAGGTAAGTTATTATCGGATCCCATATCCATACCTAAATGAGTTGTCAGGGATGAACTTTCTGCGATTTTTCGTTTTTGAGCTGTTTTTTTTAATTGTCGGTGGGGAGGGACCAAGTCTTACGCTATCCTGAGCCCTTCTCTGCCTTCTCCTAAGATCGGAGCCTTCTCAGAGCACTGCCGGCCTCAGGACAGTCTTCTCTCATTACAGACAACACTGTCCATCACCGGACAGTGAGCTGTAAGAGGCTCCTAGGAAGAAAAATCTAGGGGCAGCAGCTGGACTCGAACCCGGGACTTCCGCGTTGCTAGTCCAGCGCGCTACTACTGAACTAACCTCTTCCCTTTTGAGCTATGTTGTTCACATACATACACACCACCCTCCCATACACAGAAACCATGTTCTAAAAACGACTCAGGGACCCTCAGATCGTGTATTTTTGGTGAAATCTAGATATCGAAAATTTCACGATTTCAATACTTCCGCTAACAGCAGTTAGAAAAAATAAAAATATCGTCTAAAAAAATCGATTACCGTCAGGTATAGTTCCCAATTTTACACTACAATGTTTTCATCATATATTTATTTATAATATTCAAGCTTTACAAAATGATGAAATTATTTTATGGGTGAATAAATGTAATAAATATATTTATTTTAGAGTTTATGTTGCCTGGGGGGGGGGTCATAGTCCGCTTTAAAATAATATATGCTGTTTACCTGAGTATAAAGTTGTGATAAGTTTTGTCTGCCACAGTGGTGGGGGATGGCCGTGGCGCCTCCACAGGACAGATATATGTTCGTTCCCTCCGCCCAGCTGTAAAATTATAACCGATTTATGTAATGCATTATTGATGAGGATATAATAATGTGAGAAAAGAACTGGTAAAATTTTGTCCGTCTCTATCGGGAGGAGGGGAATTTTGTTTCCCATTTATTTAGTTTTATGGACGTCAGCCGACGATAAATGATGTAGAAGGTGAATCTCGAATGAGGAACATAAATTTCTCAAAAACAGTAATTCTAAAATTTCACACAATAACTTTTTTCATGAAGTCAGAGCTGCTGTTGCAAGACAGTTTAGTTGCCCATAATTTCAACCGGCGGGGGGCAAACCTTGTTCATCATCCCGCATTTCCTTGGGGTAACTAATCGGAAGAGGTGCCAGTTGTTCAGAGTAATCTTGATCGCTTTAGGTCTATGCAGCAAACATTCCAAGTTTAAAGAAAATCATTGTAACTATTTTCGAGAAAATTCTAAAAAACTCAAAAACCTTTTCTGTAAAATTGCAATTCCGATTAACCGATTTTCTTCAAATTTGGAATTCTCTCAGTGCTTCTAATGTGCATCAATATTATGTCAGTAATAAGACTATATATTAAACTGAAGTGGTACTTTAGAGGAAAGCAAAATTCTACTGTTCCCCCACCACCCCCCAAAAAAACAATTTTCACGGGAAAATGTTTCAAATAAAAGTTGTTCATGTGTGTGTAGATAGTATACAGTGTTAGTTGTTCATGTGTGTGTAGATAGTATACAGTGATAGTTGTTCATGTGTGTGTAGATAGTATACAGTGATAGTTGTTCATGTGTGTGTAGTTAGTGTACAGTGTTAGTTGTTCATGTGTGTGTAGATAGTATACAGTGTTAGTTATTCATGTGTGTGTAGATAGTATACAGTGATACAGTGATAGTTGTTCATGTGTGTGTAGTTAGTATACAGTGTTAGTTGTTCATGTGTGTGTAGATAGTATACAGTGATAGTTGTTCATGTGTGTGTAGATAGTATACAGTGATAGTTGTTCATGTGTGTGTAGTTAGTGTACAGTGTTAGTTGTTCATGTGTGTGTAGATAGTATACAGTGTTAGTTATTCATGTGTGTGTAGATAGTATACAGTGATAGGTATCTATATGTGTGTGTAGATAGTATACAGTG
>JAAEAF010001593.1:0-28609 GCA_011037195.1 Triatoma infestans | reverse complement strand
TAGATAAGTATGGTGTATAAGAAGGAACCATAGATTAAGTTTTAGTTTATTGTTTACCAAAAAAAACTCATCTGTTTACCAAAAAACTAAGTATCTGTCTAGTGATTAAATATGCGGAATTTGGTATGTAAATTGAGATACACCAGTTATTAAATCACTAGCTTTTTTTTTCTTTCTTTAATTGCATAAACAATAGATAGTTCGATAAAACATATTATTAACTATTTCGTCGATAACAGATCCAACAACTTTAAACTGTGCCAAAAAAAAAAAAAAAAAAAAATAACCGATATATTGGATTCTATAAATATATAAAGATCGATAAAAAAAAAAAAAGCAAAATGGAGATTACTTGTAAATTGCTTACCCAAAAACTTCCCACAGTGGAAGTGACTCATAAATCAATATACTGTATAAATGTCACTAACTTGTCGTATAAAGAAAGATACGAAGGAACCAAGATTCAGTTTGAAGTGTTATTGCTTTACCAAAAACTACATAGTAATTTCGTCTTAAAAAAAAAAAAAAAGTAAAATATATTCTATTGCAAACATTGTGCATACATAAGGTTAATAAACTTTTTGTACGAAGTAAATACAGTTAATGACCCTGGCCTGGGACTGGGGCGGAAGCCTCCTTAAGTCTCTGTGTATTATCTCTATAAGAAGGAAGAGAGTGAAGAGAGTGTGAAGAGAGAAGAGAGGAGAAGGATATGAGAGAGATGAGGAAGAAGTATGTGGGGTGAGGTATAAGGATCTAAAGAAAACTACTATTGCCAAGTTACCACTATAGCTGAGTGGTGTAAGTGATGGACTTGGATGACGAAGGTTGTGAGATCGCTTTTGCTGACCTAAGCAAAAAAAAATTAATTTTTAATATTTCTTCGCCTACAGGAAAAGGGGAGGGGAGGGGGTGAGGGAAAAGTTGGGAAAAGGTTGGGGGAGGGGAGGGGGTCATTTGGGTGGGAGAGGGGTAACTATGGCGGTGAGGGGGGTGGTGGATCATGGACAGGGAAGGTTGGAAGGTAGATGGCGAGGGGGGTAGGTGAGGGTGTGAAAATCTGTCCCAGAACCGGCAAACATATACTACTTGTAAATATTCGAAATTGAATTTACAATATATCTCTGACTCAGAATTTTGGATTTAGATATGGGGTTATCGTATTCGCATTTTAAAATCACAGAATTTTTTTTTTTTTTTTTATGTTGAGGAACCCGTACCGATCAAGGAAAAATCAGTTTATTATTTCTTTTTTGGTTATTTTAGTATAAGGCCTTTATATTGTAGGATAAGGAGACGGAGTTTCTGTAAAATATATTGCGTATTTCTCGAATGTATAAGCTTCCGTTTTTCGATATTCGTTTTTCATCTTTATTGCCTTGAAGATAGATATATTGTTCGTAGCTTTCTTTTTTTTTTTTCCCACATTTTTCGTAGTTCTGCTACGCCATTAAGTTCTAATGCAGCCTTTCAGAAATATTACAATAGAATAAATTTTGCTTCGTATACCTTGCCACGTAATTTGCATGAATGACGTATGCATAAAGTCCTGTCATTTATCTATTATATGAATCATTGTTTTTGTTCCAATGTATGTAAATTTGTTTGGAATATGTATGATTATGATGAATTAGTACTCTTGCATTTTGAGTTGCATTGCCCTTTTATTTGAATTTAAAAATTTCTTTGTGAGTTATGAAAATACTGATTTTAAAAATTCCTGTATATAAAGTGTTAGCCACTTTAGATGTACAAAATGGCAAAGTGCATGCTACTTATCTTCTAACCCCATTACTTGTTGGTCACTTTCTAAAAGCGATATCGTCCAACTGAATCGATAATTTAGTTTATATGTATGTGGTTTTCACTTTTTTTATCTTTTATGTTAAATGCCAAGTGGATAGGTTGTTAAAAACAACTTAATAGTTTTTAATAATTATTTACCATTGTTTACTTTCTCTTACTCTTAGTAAGAGGAAGTATTGTAATCGTGCCAAATTTTCGATATCGAGTTTTTACCGGAAATATCTATTTAGAAGACCCTGAGTCCAAAAGAGTGTTTTTTTTTTTTTTTGTATAAATAGTTTTTTTCAATTTTGTTTTTTTTTTTTTTTTTTTATTTGAAAATTTTACCAAAATGAGGCCAGCACCTGCAGTACTTTATACGTGTTAACAGCTTTTTTTTAATCATCAATTTTCATAATGTATAAGGAAGAAACACATATGTGCATTCTGATAAAGACAGTATGTGCATTCTGGAAAGCTTTGTAATGCTAAACTTTGTTTATTATTCTCTAACTTATTTAGGGAAAAGGATTGCAACCATGTTTCAAAAATTGAACTTGCGCCACTGAATTAACTTGCAGAGTTAACGAAATCTCTCTCTCTCTCTCTTATATACTCTCTATCTCTTTCTCAAATATATATATATAAAAGTAAACCTTTCCTTAATTTTTTTTTTTTTTTTTTTTTTTCGCGATTCCTCGACAATGACTATAGGATTTTTCTATCAATCACTTTTAGGTGGATATATTTCCGAGAAGATTATTCGACATGTGGGGGAGTTGATTAGAAGCTATGATTATGTGGTTGTCGCATGTATCAGATTTGAATTGATGCATTGATTAAGTGAACTCTCCAATAATAATAATAATAAAAATAATAATAATAATAATAATAATAATAAAAACAGCCGGGATTGGCAACCCCGGCACCTGTGTGAGTGTGAGAGTGTTTGATGTATAGATAAGCCGATAGTTTTTTCCTGCGAATTGACTCTTTCCTTTTTATTTGGACATGCTTGAATTTATAAAAATTAGAATTTGTTGGTTTTGTACATGTATATATATTGGTGTAAGATTTTGAGGGAAAGAAAAATGGCTAAAGACCAAAGCAGTCGATGCCATTAACCATTATAAAAAAAAAAAATAATAAAAACTTTCTTGTGCCAACATTTCTTGTTTCTTGAATGATTTTAAATTTAATGAAGTTTATCAGTCAGAGTTTTCAGTGATCTCTTCTAATTGAATTTTACCTGTTTTACTTTAAATGGTTATTATGTATTCCTTTGATCATTTTAATCAAATGTTTTAGAGTAATTCCATTACATTGTAAATTGCCTTGTAAGCTGGGCTAGGTTCTAAATGTATTAGTCCTTAAGCCTAAACCCAATGGTGTTAAAGAAATTTAGCCACAAGTGGGAATTTCGAGCTTCAGCATTGCCATTGGAGTATTTCCAACTGGTCGGTATCTGTAAACCAAACGTTCCTACCACATTCAAAAGTCCATGATTCCGATACGTAATGCATATAGAGTTTCAAATCTATTTATTTTTTTTTTGCATATGTAACTTTTTTTTATTCTATTTCGGTTGGCATTTTTCTTGTCATGATCATATGTCCCATATTTTTTTCGTAAAATGTGACAACCTTAGGGCATAATTTTGAAAAAATTAACAAATCTCTCGTTAATCTGATTATAGGGATAGAATGTATTACTTTTTACTCTGTTTTTCTTCTTCTCCAACACATAATAGTAATGACTATATATTCACGGCTCTATGCATGACCTGATCAAGCCACGAGCAACATAGTGTAGCATAAAAATACGGGCTAAGTTGCTAAGACAGTAATAACACACACTCCCTTTTACCTCTTTATTCCTTTCTAACATTTCTGTAAGGAAATGGCACATAACATTTCCTGTAATAAAAATGGAAGCAACTTTATAGTAAAAATGTTAGAAAGTTGGGAAATTTAATGTCAAGTTTACATACATTATTATACATCCCAGTGAACCAGGGGAATGCAGTTTTGTTGTAGGAATGCACATAAAAGTTTGAATAAAACGAAGGAAAGGATGGCTGTAACGAACTTTTATATAAATTACCAACTTTAATGGAAGAAAATGAACAAACTTACACATTATTCCGTTTTTATTTTCTCTGTAACGCTGTAAGGGGAAAGTATGACGTTTTTTGTCAAATTTTCTAAATTGTGTTTTCACCAGAAACACACGTATTGAGGTCCCCTGAGTCCATAAAAATAATTTTTAGCGAATGGCTAAAATTGATCTGTGAATGTTGTTGGGGGGGAGGGGGGATTCATAACTCAAGAATGGAAATCGCAGAAAGTTGAAACTTGGTCTTTACTTTAGGTTCTACCCGACATAAGGTTCTTCTGATCAAAATCGGTCGATCGGATGAACTTCTCAAAAAAAGGCTACAGTACATTTCTTTAAATTGATATATCAACTATTCATATAAAGAGCTACAACTTTTATTTGTAAAACATTTTCCGGGAAAATTCAACAAAAGGGATGTTCTAGGGGATGGGGGTTGACGTTAGGCATTTCTCTAAAGTGCCATTTCGATATTTATTATACGATTCTATGAACCTACATAATATTAATAAAAATCTGTTGTGAAACACACACACAACTTTCTTTTACTCCTGTTCACAAAATTATAATTTGACAAATTTTATAGTTTGTGTACCAAATTGAACGAAATTCTTCGAAAACTGTTCAGTAAAAGCGCACTTCCGGTTTACTAAATTTCTTAAAACTCGGAATTTTGGCCATCTATTTATTTCTAATTAATTTTTTTGGATGATAGAATTGTATAATCAACTGTGATAGCACTTTAGAGAAAAACATACCCCACCCCTCCCCAAAGTGCCCTTAAATGAATTTTCCCAGAGAAATGTTTTAAATAAAAGTTGTAGATCTTTGCATGTTTAGTTTATATACGAAGTTTCAAGAAAATCGTCGGAGTCATTTTTGAGAAAATGCAAAAAAGTGAAAAATCATTTAGTAAAGTGGTAAAGTAAACGCACTTCCGGTTATCCGATTTTTTTCAAACTCGGAATTTCAACAACATATTTAATTCTAATTAACATTATTTAGATGATCAGAATTGTGCAATAAACTGAAATAGCACTTTAGAGGAAAACCTAACCCCACCCCTCTCCCAAAAGTGCCCTTAAATGAATTTTTCCAGAGAAATGTTTCAAATAAAAGTTGTAGCTCCTTGTATATGTAGTTGATGTACCAAGATTAAAGAAAATCGTTGGAGCCATTTTTGAGAAAAACGCAAAAAAGTAAAAAAAAATCTAGTAAAGTGGTACTTCCGGTTGAGGAATTTTGACAGATAACGCACAGTTAGATCGCATGGTGATACCTAAACGGAATATCAAGTTTAAACTTTCTGCGATTTCTCGTTTTTGAGCTATGCTGTTCACATTCATACACACAGACCAATTGCTAAAAACCACTTTTTTGGACTCAGGGACCTCAAACGGATATTTTCGGTGAAAACTCAATACCGAAAATTTGACACGATTACAATACTTCCTCTCACTAGGAGTAAGAGAAAATAAAAATTTAATGTTAGGTCAAAATACCGTGTTTGAAGAAAATTGATTTAAACGGAAATACAAATTTTATAGTATAGGTGCGAACGCATATATTTTCAGTAGTATGTGAAATTTATCACTAGGTAATAACCATAAAAATAAATAATAAATCAAAACTGCGTAAATTGCAGTAAGAGTGTTTCGTTCCAGATTTGTTTTAGCTAAATTTACTATATATTTTTTACTCCACTATTTCCTGGAATTTGCAGAAGAGACTTTGTGAATTTAAGTTTCTCTTACTATTGTTATTGCAATTCTAACTGATAAATTCTCTTCAGACTTGATGTTTTGACTAATTAGCAAGGAAATTAGGGGTATTCTTGTTAATTTTTAAGATAAATGACGCTTTTTGCGTCAGACCACTCTGCCAGCCTCTACTAAAACTTGGGGCAGCAGTTTAAAGAAAAGCTAAACTCATAGATTCTCTAGAGTCCCTCTAAAAATCAGTTTCTCCTAAATTTATTGTTAAATTCAAAGTATGAAAAATCGATGAAGCCGTTTTTTAGAAAATTGTATTTCCGGTTAATCGACTTTTCTAATTTGCTATTCTAATAAAATATTTAATTGATCTAATATTATGTAGGCATAATATCATTTAATTGAACAATTGCATAGTATTGACATAGCACATTAATGGAACTTAATGTTGCAGCTCTCCCTAGATTTGTTCGAAAATACATTTTTCTGAAAAAATATTTCAAATAAAAGTTGACGGAGTGTTTTCCTTAATATCGCACAGACGTTTGATGAAGTATGTCCAGCCGTGTAAGTTGGCTTGCTGTGCTGAGGGTTAGCTCCTGTGTACTGTTGGGTAGGGCTGATGTCCCCAAGGCAGCGCCTCGATCTGTTATTGGTTTTCCATGGCTCTCCAGATGCACCTCCACCAACTGCAGGCCTGGTAAGTTAAATGGCGAATTTAAACAAATCAAATCAAAATACGTGTTATTTTCCAATCACCTATCTTCATTAATCAAATCCCTATTCCAACCGTTAACCTATACGTTCTCTTGGACTATACCTGGTCAGACGATTAACCTGGAATCCCCAAATCAGACAAAAAAGATTAGAAGTTAAACGACGCTATCAATTCCTCGCAAAGTTTCACTAAAGACGTTCAAAACTAAACTTAAACAACAAAACGCTTATAACTTCACTGCTATTTAAAGCGTCTAGTATTGAAGTTTTATTATTATTATTTGTCTCTGGAGAGGGACCAAACCGTACCCTATCCAAAAGCCTCACTGGGCCCGGATCTAATCCATCTAAGATTCACCGCAGTCCGAATAAATCGGACAATAACCTTAAGCGGAAATAGCCTAGCTCTTCCACAGACATCCTATTCCGACCAAAGGTCCTGAACCTAATTTCCTCACAACCCAGGCAATCAGACATAAGATGGATGGGTTTTTCCTCCTCTGTCTCACAGACTCTACAAAATGGATCCTGCATGAGCCCCATTATGTAGAGATGTCTCCTTAAACCACAATGTCCAGTAAGAGATCCAACCAGATGCCTGAGAGCGCTCCGTGAAAAACACAGCAACGTCTCACTAATGGCCTTGTCCGGACCCCCGATGAGCTTTTTGGACTGCCGAAAACCAACTGAGCTCATCCATAAGGATGAATGCTGTGAAGCTATCCATGTCTGGAAGCCTGACAGACATGTGCCAGAAGACACGCCAACAGCAGGCTCGGGACCAATGAAAGGAAGAGAGGCGCCTAATTTGGCAAACCTATCCACCTCCTCATTCCCAAAAATTCCCATGTGACCTGGCACCCAGACTAGAAGCACATCCTTCAGAGAAGAAAGCTCTTCCAGTCTCTTAGAACATTCTAAGAGGTTGAAGACACATGAACTCAGCGCCTTCAGCGCAGCTTGGCTGTCCGAGCAGATACAAACACCTTTTCAGTTAGTGTTACGTACCCTCTCATCCAAGACACAACAAAGAATAGCAGCTCCAGACCTACCATCCATTCTAGAACCGTCCGTGTAACACCGGAAGTAATTATCAGGTATCACGCCAGACGAACCCAATCTTGACCAATTTCCCTAGAGGTAACCTGACACTGTAAGAATGCTCGAAAACAAAAGTCTTCAACAATATTGAAGTATGGGATTCGATTAAACGTTTGAATTCCCAACGCATCCCCCAAACCCTTGCAATCAAAAATCCCTAATTTTCCATCATAATTTTTCCATTTTCAACCTCAGTATCCATAATATCTTTTGTCTATGATCTAGCTAAATCTCGTTTTCTCAAATTCCATTTCTCGATTACAGCTCATTTAAATCTTCTAATAGACAAATTTTCTGTCCCACAATACCAGGTAATCGCTCAAGGAGATTGAATAGGAAATGGGCTCATGATCTACTATTGTCATGACACACACGATGAAATAATGCGAAATAATGTCACCACCGGCCTTTTCAAATCTAACATTCCGTTAGCTATCATTACATATAATTTTTGTTTTTGGTTGCAGTTATGAATTTCAATAATAAAATAATAATTATTAAAACAAATACAAAGTGATAGGGGAAACCTTTATGTGTTTTAGCTATTATGCTAAGTTTGTAGAAACTCGTTGGAGCTATTTTCGAAAAAATCACGAAAAGAAGGAAAAAAAATCAGTAAAACATTAAGTGGCACTTTTGGTTGACGGATTTTTACTGAAAACTTCGTGTCAGACGCAAGGAAGTTATCTAACGGAATATACCAAATTTGGAACTTCTTGTACTTTCTTGTTTTCGAGATATTTTCGCACTTAGAAAAGATAATTTTCTAAAACCATTTTTCCATAATATAAAGATTTCGAAAGATTACAAAAGTGTATTTACTCAATTTAAAAAAGATCACAATACTTTACCTTGCTGCAGTTAAAGAATGTAAAAAGTTCGCTTCCATTTTGAGGTCTATTTTAATGAAGTAATAATGAACGTCAGTTTTACTTCCTGCCTCTCTCTCTATTTCACTGCTCATTTGCCACTTGATTATTGATGAATCAGTGAAAAATATGTCAAGATCTGATATCATAATGAGGTAATGAAGCTGCATTGTCATCAATAATTACAGTTCACATTCTACGGCAAGGTAATGTGGAATGCTACCATCATTGATCGGTAACAATGCTGTCTAGTGTAATAATCTGTTTTAATTTTATTTCCGTTTTAACTACACACCAACTATAACTATTATACTTATTGCAGCTGTAATTATTATGCCGTGACATTTTTATGAAGTTATAAAAAGGAAATAATATTAATTAAATTCCAATTAGCTACTTGATTTAATGATTTTATTAAAAGTTCTAATTACCTTCTTTTTTAGTAGAAGTGGAAAAATGCCATCCTTTCTTTTTTGACAATTATAAAATATGTCATACATAAAATATAACATATATACAGTACGTTATCTGTCAAAATTCCTCAACCGGAAGTACCACTTTACTACATGTTTTTTTTACTTTTTCGCGACTTTCTCAAAAATGGCTCCAACGATTTTCTTTAAACTTGGTATATGAGCTATACATACAAAGAGCTACAACTTTTATTTGAAACATTTCTCTCGGAAAATTCATGAAGGCACTTATAGGGGAGCGGGAAAGGGTTATGTTTTTCTCTAAAGTGCTGTCATAGTTCAGTACTACTGGATCTATCTGGACCATTCTATCATCCAAACAAAATTAATTAGAAATAAATAGATGGCCAAAATTCCGAGTTTCAAGAAAATTAGTAAATCGGATTTGCGCTTTTGCTGACCAGATTTTTCAGTTTCCGTGAATTTCATTAAATTTGATACACTAAGGTATAAAATTTGTCAATTATATTTTTGAGAACTGGAGTAAGAGAAAGTTGTGTGAGTATTTCAGATCAAGAAGGTCAGATTTCAGCGGTAACAAATAGAGAGGTACGTACAGTTTTAAAACAATGAACCATCGAAAGAACTACAGACTATTGGAAGATAGAGAGCAGACGACGATTTATATTATATAATTCAGATAGTTCCTTATCCCCCCCCCTAGTAGAATGCTGCATTATTTATCTCTAAATGACTTTCGTAAACTCTTTATTTATTTTTTTGTTAATTTTTTTATTTCTTCTAATTAAATTTTATGAAACTTTAGAATCAGGCCAATTTTTATCTAACGTTAAATAATGAATCGTAAAAAAAAAAAAAAAAAAAAAAAAATTACTGACATAGAATAAGAAGTTGGGCACGATTAGAACTTCCACGCCTGGACGGAATCACACAATGAATGAATTTAATAAATTAAAAATATTGTCGAGTCGTAACTTTACAAATACTAATATACGTCATTTACCTCATCACTCACACACACACACACATATATATAAATAATAGTTAAGTGTGTGTTAGTGTGATTAATAGAAAAACAAATATTTCCTAAGACTTTAATCTGTAAAAACCTGATAGTGAATCATCCTTCATTGATGAATCATTTATATATTGAACTTGTACGCTAATGTTCTTCGAAAATATATATTTAGTTCCGCATTTTATTTTTATTACTATTTTATCCTACTACTATCGCTGATACATCATTAGGACATAGATGTTTTTCAACTCTTTCCTTTCAGTGATAATGTTCAGTCTGCATCATTTTATTTTTTACACCTTGTTCCTCTTATTTAGTTTTACGTTGTTTTTTCTTCATCTATATTTATAATTTTTTATTTTTATGTATTGTCTGAAAATGCAAAATACAGATTCCTTTCATTTCATATTATTCATTCATTTCATTTCGTTAGACTTTCTCCTTACATTACGTATTATTTGAGGGAATAAAAAAATTATGGCATTCTGTCAAATCATTTATAAATCTATCATACATTTTATGGTAAACTTTTATTTATTTCAATTTTTCATCGTTATCTAACTAATGTCTCTGCAATAATGTAAAATAAAAAAAATAAAAAATAAAATTGATTAGCTAAGTAAATAATGTTTATTGACAGTTTCTGATAATTAAACGCCAAGTTTTTTTTGAAATATTTAAATTTTTTTTGTATTTCTATTGTTACAAATGAATATATGGAAGTATTATTATATCGTAAGAAATTTGTAGAGTAAATCTATAAAAAAGATTCGTCTTTAATCGTTTGTGAACTTCCGGATTCTGATCACGATGTTTTTTTTTTTTGCCTTTTGGATTATGATGGGGAAAATCTTAAGGATGAGAGGATAAGATTATTTCGATTTTTAACGTATCTAAAATATTTCTTATTTATATGAAATGATTTTCGAGATAATTTATTTTTAAGGAATTATGAAGTGTTGAATGTGTATTGGTCGATTAGTTTTAAAATATGTTTTAAGAATGAATAAATAAATAATGACAATATATTAACTTCAAGATATTTTTAAATTTTAACAACAATTATTCTACATACAAAAACAAAATACCAAAGCTAAACATGCTAAGCACTGAAAAGATGAAACGTATTCTCCATAGAAGTCACCGAGGCTAAATCGAAGGAACCCAGCAGAGCTAGAAGCATATTGTATTGGCCGCATACGGAGGAAGATATAAAAAAAAATATCAGCCAGTGTAGGTCATGCCAAGATTATTCCCCAAGACAAGTGTGCATGCCAATGCAGATTCAGGAAACGCCAGAGCTTCCATGGGAAAGGATAGTTTTAGACATTTTTCACCTTGATAATAGAAATTTCCTAGTTGTAGTTAGACTATTACTCTGATTTCTGGGAGATCACGGAGCTCACGAGCGGGACAACAAAAGAAGTTATAAAATTTCTGAAGAAAT
This sequence comes from Triatoma infestans, assembly GCA_011037195.1. Taxonomy (NCBI): domain Eukaryota; kingdom Metazoa; phylum Arthropoda; class Insecta; order Hemiptera; family Reduviidae; genus Triatoma; species Triatoma infestans. Next base: position 17,411 of record JAAEAF010001593.1, on the reverse strand, counting down.
GTTTCGCTTGTCTTGGGATCCCACCGCTGCCAGCAGTTTTAAGAATGAATAAATAAAGGCAATATATTAAGTTATATTTTTATATTTCAACAACAATAAATTCTACATACAAAACACTAAAGCTAAACATATGTACGCTTTTTAAACTATAATTAAATTATAATTATTATGATATGATTTAGTATCATCTGAAACAAAATGCAAATGTCATTTCAATACAAGGAGCTGTTCTTCGATCAAGAAGTGCTGCCATTGATATTGCAGCCTTCAGGCCATATCGGATAACCTACCATGACTTTGAGAGAAATATTCCAGTGCTGCTACAACGTATAACGTTGTTAATGAGAATGGTATACTGTGGAGCCATTATTCAACAAAGTAACTAATATTCTTAAAAACAAGATGTTTGGAAACCACAGCGAACCTAAATATTTTTTTTTGTTTTCAGTTGTTATACGAGAATGGTGTGATATCGGGCTAAGATAAGAGCTTATTCAATAAAGGAGCGACAATTTATGTGCAGAACGTGCTTGGAAACCAAAGCCTACGAAAACGTTTTTCTTGTTTTCAGCTGATATGCGAGAATGGCATGATGTTCAGGCTAAGCTAAGAGCTTATTTAAGAAAGTAACTAATAGTGATGATAGTGCTTGGTGATCCAACTAAAACTTGTTCCTTGTTTCAGCGGAGGGACTGATTAACAGTTATCATTGATTGTTATTCAGCAAGCGAACTTGTATTTGGAGGCAAGTGACAAATAATAGCTCCGGACGAATCCCTATCTGCGCTCAGTTAACCGTTTGAAATTGTTTGAAACAAACCACTTCAGAATTTGTATATCCCCTGGCTTCGACTGATTACTCATGGGCTTCAGACCCTTAATATATATTCGGTATTTCCTTAACGAAAGTCCGTAAGTCAGGTTTCATAAAATTCTTTGAATGAAAAACGATCAATACTTTGCAACAGATTTTTATTTAGTAAATTATTCCTGATTAAATATAATTTTATCTTTATAATATTATCTCAGTCAATTTAACATTATCTTTTATTAATGTATTAAAATTTGTTGTCTATAACAGAACCCTACTTTATACTATTAAATTTGAAATAGTGACTTGTGTTGCAATATTAAAGTAATTGCCGTACAATAGATAGTATGTAATAATAGTTTACTTTAAATTACGAAATCTTGAAAATGTGGGTTCTCTATAGTTTAATGTAGGCGGGCTTAACTCTACGCAGTATTATGTAATTCTATATATTTATTTGGTAACCTTTTATTCAATAGTTTTATTTACAATAAGTCCAGTATATTTTTTGAACTGTTATATAATTTATCTAATCATAGATTTTACCCTAAACTTTTTCCGCTTGGAATAGTTACTTGTTTTCCAAGCTCTGGACCATTATTATTGTCAACAAGCTGTGACAGTATTTGGTCTTTGCTTGAGTAATGATGGTCCTTAAAGCCATCATTTTCGATTCTTTGCTAATCATTGCTACATTTGTATTTTTTCTTTATGTATTTCCTGGACGTCAGATCTGGATACTTTCTTAAGGTATTTTTTATTCATCTGGTATTTTATCCGTCTTAGCATGCATATTTATGGTTTTCCTGACCGGTTTCGGATTTTCATCCATCGTCAGAGCAAATTCACCAGGTTCGTATAGAGAGTTCACTTCAACTTAATGTTTCAGTTACATTCATACTTGTGGGTTGGTTGGTTGTATATATCATGATCCCACAAGTGTGAATGTAACAGAAATATTAACTCTACACGAACTTGGTGAATTTACTCTGACAATGGATGAAAATCCGAGAATCAATCAGGAAAACTATAAATATGCATGCTATGACGGATCAGATAGATGTTATCCAGCATTGCGGACCTATCCACATATTCAATATTTTTATTCAATTTGGTTTATACTTTTATAAGTTATATATATGATTTGTTTTCTGAATTTAACAGAAATCATCTCTTTACATCTGTTAAACGATGTTTCATTTCTTTAATTATGTTTACTTCCACTTTTCGTTCAGAATTCCTCATTCCTTAATTTGCAGGCGGTAGTTAGAATTACATTTATTATTAACTTTCCATTAACTTCGTGCCTTCTCATTTAGCCATGACTGGTCGGCGTTTAACTTTCGCTTTTAATTTTGTTTACTGTTAATTCTTTGTAAGTTTATTTTTTTTTTTTTTTCCAAGGTTATCGTACATTTTTAGGCTCTTTAAAAATAAAGTTTGCAACACCTAGATTGTATGAATTTAGAAAAAAACTTTATAAAGATTCTTTGGAAATTTATGTAAGATGCTGGCTATTAAGCTAAGAGATCCAGCCAGATTTACATAGCCAGATTCCCTACTTAATCATACATTCTGCTCTGCAGTCTTTAATGGGGAACTATTTATTCTTAAAATTCTCTTATCCACTAAGATGTTTGCAATAATCTAAAATTCATATTTATGTAATGGTTAGCAGGGTGATAGTTCATAAATGGTGAAATGAGAGTATACACGAATTGGCACTAAACTCCACAATTTATATTTGAACGATCATAGCGCATATAAAAATAATAAACCAACAACACCAAAAATAAATAAATGAAAATATTCATAATTCCTGTTCTAAAAATGTAATTTATTTTTAATTAATATATATATATATTTTTGCACTATTTGATTTGGTTACAATTAGAGACAAATGTTCTAATTTTAAGTTAATGAATTCTAATTTTATCTTTTCTTTTCATTCTTTAAAGAAATCACTTATTTTGCCAAACATCACCTAGTCTCCGCCATTCCAGTCTCTAATGCCGCTTGTGTTATAATACGATTATAGTAGCAAATAAATTTGGTTGTCATTATGAAATTTGGGCTTTCATATTGTGAAATTGTTTTGATTTAATTTTAGATCAAATAGAGTAATAGTATAGAGTAATATTTAATTAAACATTCTTCCCTTCTTCTAAAGCAAAGGAGATTTAAGTCTTAAAGTGGATAAAATCAAGGTTAATTTTAATTGTAGATTAGTCCTCTAGCCCAGGTTTTTAAGGGATGCAATTTGAAATATGAAACCAAATACTCTGTATATATAAAACTATACTTATAAATTGTCATATCAATATACTATTCGTTCCTCTATTTACTTGCTATTAAGCTCTATTTGATGGTATTTTAACAATTTGCATTCTGAAAATTGCAGCCATTTACAGGTTTCTCACCAGATTTATATCCATTTACCATAGTGAGTCTTTCAATTTATCTCCATACTCTTCTTATAGTTGTAATATCATTCAGTTTTGCAAGAGAACCCAACTATATGTATCACTAACCTATTTCATAATTGCATTCTACCACACTTCGTGAAAGGATTCTGAGATACCATATCTTTTGAAATACTTTATATTACAGATTTTGTACGGTATGTAAGATTATTGTATTGATATGATATTTACAATGTACGTTTCCTTTCCTGAATATTTTACGGCTCCTGGAGATTTTTTTTATTCTTTTGCGTACTGTAACTTGATCCCCTATTGGTTTCGGGGATCTTATAATTGATTCTTGCGATTTACTAGAGTGTCTTGCTAATCATTAATTTATTAATTTGTTGCAACGTTCCTCCTTTTCCATACAACCAAATCCTTGAAGAGTTTCATTATTAACTTTCGTCCATTATTATGTCGGTGACGGTTTTGTTGAGGTGACATCATCGTCTTAGGCAAATTGCTGCGTGGTCTATTATGCACTGTCGCTTCTAGGTGTATGCATTGCTTTTGTATGCCACTGTGGATGATGTAGTGCTTTATATAGATAAATATGCATAATTTTTTTTTAATAATTAATAGATAATATCTTCCATTTATCTGAAGGTTGATGATAAAATATATTGATTATTTTCTAATAATAGGTAACTTTGATGTGGCCGAAAATTCTAACTGACTATATTAATTTACTTTTGTAAGTAGGTCTGAGATAGTAGCTTCTTGCATAATGGAGCTTCTTACATATATGTTGACTATATATAGAACGCTTTATACGCAACTTAATATTTACTCACAAGTCTAATGAATGTGTAACCTATAGAAATCTAAGAGAATTGTTAATATTATTACACTTGAATGCAAATGAAATTTATATTAAGTATATTGTTTTTCTATTTTGTTAAGAGTTGCTTAAACTAATTTGGCTCATTCTATTGTAACGAATATTTTCGTGATTTTAATCACCATAGTTTTGTTTGGTTTACATAAATTACTTACTGTCTTTGATGGTTTATCCTTGAATTTTTATAGCACACTAATTGAAATATTTTTTTGTCATTAATTAATTGTTGCAAATACATTTTTTTTTTATAATTCCATATCGTTATTACATGTTACATAAAAATTATACGCAGTATCCAAACATAGAAAACAGTAATTAATTATAGGTTGTTTGTTTTTTGAGTTTAGTGTTGTTTGTTTTATTTGAAGTAATCTTAGAAAAAAAAAATCCTAGATTAAATTCTATTTAAAAAAATGTTTACTTTTATATATATTTGCAATAACATACATCCCATGAGTCCTATATATTGTTCTGATGGCTTTATTGCCAAGCAGAACATATATCTGCGTCTTCGAGCATATATCGCCACATCTGAAGTCGTTCCAAACCAATAATAATGTTCACGAACTCTTCTAGATACCTTAAACATATCAAAGTGTCCTTTACATCTTTAAGTAAGATCTCGCTGACTCTTCGAGACCACAATTTTCCACTTCTTTTCCAGCATTCTTTTGCACACTAAGTCAAGTTTATGTTTATTTGACTGCCCTGGTCTGTGCAAAATATTGAAGTCATATTTTCCTGTTAACTTAACGCCAATTAGGCTATAGGACCTTGTGTATCCTTTAAGTTATGAAGCCACCTCATAACTATCATGTTGTGACCTATTATAGCTGGAATTTTCCAACACCTATAGAACAGCAAGCGTTCTTGCTCTATGTGCTAGTGTATTTTCACTGAGAGAGCGAACTGGCCGGAGAAATGAGAGCTTGACTGGCACAGCAAGGCACTTTGCGATAATTCATTTAATGTAGAATTACCTGTATTTATCTAAATTCCATTGTTATCAAGTAGTCATAGTATACCAGTTAGTAATCAGGATTAATATTAAATTTTAATGGAATAGTGATATATTTATTTTGTCGAAGAATCGTGAATAGTTAATTATAATGAATGAAAAATAGATTATATATATATATTTTTGCAATTTTGAGGACTATTTTAGGGCAGAAACTTTTATCTACTAACCTGTCGTTTATTTTTCTCTTTATATTTTTACATATTTTGATTGGTTATTCATTTAGTTGATATTTTTTTTCTTTTAATAGCCCAGAACAATATCATAAATTTATTTGAAACACTGTATGTTGTCTAAAATATTTCTTTGACCGGCCGATACTCTTTATGTTTTTTTTAAATTTAGATGATTTTTGATGGATTATAATTCTAATGACTTACTTAATTTTTTCCATTTTTATTTTTTAAGGTAATATATATTGATTTGATACCTTTAGCATTTTTGTAGAAGTTGATGCTGTTTACACTTATTCGAAAGAAAATTGAGGTATTTAATTCTTAGTGGTATTTTTACACATGCAATTTAATGTAATAAAGCGGTAGTTGTGGTTGCTTCGCCAGAGCCCGAAAGCATGCTTCTTTTTGAGGTCGTCGACTGGTTTCGGGCGTTCGTCCATCTTCAGGATACGTTTGGCAAACAGTGTGATAACACAGACTTGCACAGAGCAAATTCAGTTTACACACTGTGTAGTTTTAGTTTACACAACTTCAGTTGTGAAGTTTAACATTTATGATAAATCTGGACCAATAAATGACTTTCTTGCAAACATGAGAAAACGTTGGATTACTAAGATTCTCGAAAATTAACTCAAGTGTTTATACATCAATTATGATTATTTAGTCCTAAGAGTGTAAGCGTTTTGCTTCACCGCGCCTATTTACCCGATGTAGTACCCTTTGATTATGGTCTTTTCCGGAATATGGCTCGTTTCTCATAGGATGGCACTTTAAGAATAATGAAGTAGTACGTTTAGGATGCGATAAGAATTTCACCTCAGAACCAAAACGAATGATACCGTTACCAATTTGAAGTGCTTGCAAAAAATTGGTGAAAGTAGTAGAAAATGAAGGTTTATATTTTGAAGAATAAGATTCAAGTTGTTTTTTCATATTTACTATTAAATAAAACAGCTTTTAGTGTTAAATAAAATAACCATTCAGTACTATCACTTACAATAGAGACTATAAATATACAAGGTGATCGACAAAATTATGATTCTATATTGTCACAAACAATATTTTCAATTTTTTCTGTATTTTCGAGGCTAAAAGTATAATTAATGATATTATCGCTTTTTATATTTTAAGTGTTTTTTTATATTTGTAGATAATAAAAAATTGGATAGTCCTAATATTATATAGGCATTTTTTAAATGAAATGTTTCAGTTAACTAATTGGTTGGATATATAGTGCTGGGTAATATCTGCTGAAATTGTATCCGTCTAGGATTGCTTCCGCAGGTTTGGATTTTCAGACTTGGCATTAAAGACATTAAAGATATATAAAAACAAAGTGTCTTGATAAACTAAAGTTTGATGATAGTTGAGGCTCTTCGAAACTGATTAGAACCAACAAAAAGAACATGCGCGCTTGATGAGCACAGATTCCCTTATTGCCAGTATTAGTTGTTTGATTTGGGAAGTTTCATTTATTGATCAAAAGTGTTAGTGATATTTAATCGAAAAAATAATGGACATTTTCTTTACAACATTTTGGCATTGAAAGTTTCTGAAACGAATATTTCTTATTTTTTATAAAATGGGGAATTATGGCGTGGCATTTACATCTGATTTTGAATAACAATGGTATTATGGTAAAAGCATGTTTCCATGTTTTCACTTGGTTAATATAATCGCTGTCAGGGGGAAGAGATCATATTTGAATATATGTAGGAGAGTTTTCAGTAGTTGGTCGGTAAGTAATATCGATTAAAGTAAAGTATAATAAAAAAAAAGAGCTTGAAATACTCCTCCCACTTCCTCCGACTGTATTTCTCAATTTCCATTAGGCACATTTACTTCAGATTTCGGAATTTTCATAAAATATGTTATTTTTCTTAGTATTATCATGGTGTACAAACGACACATTCACTTAACACATCTTCCACAAAATCTCCCTTTATTTTGTTTATTTGCACAATTTGAGGAACCAGAAAAAGATAGTTGAAATGTCTGGACTATCCATAACGCTAGATTTGAGGCATTAAAATTAAAGTCAGCTAAATATCAGATTCAGAACTCCTGAATTTAGCATTCATTTATTATGAGATTTAATTTTAAAGAATAGTTAGATCAGGTATTTTTGTTTTGTTTTTTAATCGGTGTCAGCCTGCTTCATTTTGGTATCACAGCTTAGGTACTTTCTTTAGGAGAAGGCTTAACGCCTTGGCTCGGAGGGGTAAGGTGCGTCTCTATGGATACCTGGACATGCGGGAATAGAGGGCAATGAGAGGGCGGATCAGTTCGCTAGGGAGGGAACATCATCACCATTTTGTGGTCCTGAACCAGCCCTTGCCATCACTAAGAGGTTTCGCTATAAACAGTTTAGACTTTGGGAGACGAGAGTCTTGGAGAAATGCTGGGGGGGGACACGCAGGGGTTCTCCAAGCTAAAAGATTTATAAAAGGAATTAAGCAGGGAGTTTCGGCTTACCTCCTGTCCCTCAGCAGGATAGGTCTGAGGACCTTGGTGGGGGTAGTGACTGGACACATCTGGGTGTCTAGTCACTTGTTTAACATAGGGAGCACGTCTAGTCCCACTTGTCAGTATTGCGATGACGGAGTCAGGGAAACGGTGTATCACTATCTATGTCAGTGCCCCCGTACTAGATTTAGCGTATTTGGGAGGGCACCACTCTCGCAGGATTGCTTGGGCAAGTTGGAGTTAAAGGATATCCTGCGATATTGCAGACTGACCAGTAGGCTTGGAGGAGACTATTCAAGGGGACGATAAAAGCCATATAGGCTTAGGTGCTATGCCGCCAGGCACCCGGGCTAATAAATAAAGTACTTTCTTTTTTGGTTGTATTATAATTTATAAAAATAAAATTATTCAATTCTGATATTTCACGCGTTCTCCTGATGATTTTCAAATTTTGTATTGCTCCTTTCATTGTTAAAATTGTCGGCCCTGGTCCCCCTATATTTTAGCTTCATAGATACGGAAGAGGGTTGCTTTCTCATTCAGAGCACACATTCATTATTATATATAAATTAATGAATTTTTTTTTTTTTTTTTTACACTTACTTTTATACTAGCAGAATGAGAGGAAGTATTGCGGTTGTATCAAATTTTCAAAATTGAGTTTTCACCGGAAGTACAAATTATGAGTCCCCCCCCCCAGTCCGAAAAATGTAGTTTTATAAAATGGTGTGCGCATATGTATGTATGTAAATATATGAACAGCATAGTCCAAAAATGAAAACTCGCTGGTAGTTCCAAGGATTGGAACATTCCATTTAGGTATCATCTTAGGATTCGACATCTCTTTGGGAAGATATTGTCAAATATTCCTCCAATTTTTTGTTTGCTATTTTCCTTGAACTTAATATGGTTATAACATCGTACATATATAGATCTATCGCTTGTATTTTGATACATTTTTCTGGGAAAATTCATTTTAGTGGTGTTTCGGGGAATGGGGTGTTATTAGGCTACGCTTTGAAAAATGACACTTCCAAGCTAACTGCATCGGTCGTGCGCAATTCAGAGTTTGAGGAAATCAGTTGACCGGAAGTGTGCATTTTCTCGTCTATGTTTTTTAGTTTTACGTTATTTTCTCAATAAGAATACCAGTGAATTCTTTTAAACTTAGTATATAAGACTGCTTGCTCATTTGAAGAGCTATCACTAATGTTTTAAACTTCTTTCTGAGAGAATTATTGTATGAGGTTCTGAACAAGCTGTGGCCGCTAAACTCTAGAGTGCCACCATACATTATAGGGCGTGTTCCCGCTTCCACAGCTATTTAATATAAACGACAACCATATTTAGTAAAATTTCATAATAAAGAATTGCCATAAGAGAAAGTTATGTGAGTGTTTCACACGAGTTTTTTTATTTTAATTTAACACAAGCTTATTATTTTAAGATTTCTATCATACAATGAAAACACTCGGTCAGTGATTAGATATTTACAGCTGTTAGTAATAAATAGATTGTAGTATATGTACCGCCGAAGCGAGTACATAATAAATAGATTAAAATCCAATATTTTATATTTAAAAAGTCTATATTAGTTGACGATCACTTAAAAAAAAAAATAATAAATAAAAGTCTACTATTAATTTAAACTATGGGTAAATGAACTGTACTGTGGCTAGCAGAATATTACAAGTGTTGAACATCTGTCTCTGGTTCTATTTCACTGGTTCAATCATCTTCAATAGAGAATATAATTAGTTCCACATGGTTGATATTACATCACAGTTATGCAGTTTTCAACATTCAATACAACTACTCGTATACTATATGTGATATATTAATATTTACTACTTTAATTAAATAATGCTGCTCTTTTTATTATTGTTATTATTATTATTATTATTATTACTTCATTCTCTCTGTCTTTGTTTTGTTTGTTTTTATATTAACCATTAGCCATAACATGATATTCACATAACCTCGTTTGTTTTTTTATTCAACTTTTTTACACTTTTTTTCTACTAAATTCAATCAAGTTAGAAGTTGTAGTTTTCTCATTAATAAAAACAATGTAACTCTATATTAATTAATGCCATATTTATGTGAGTATTCTTGTCATTTTTTTATTTATTTGTTAATTTAACATAATACATCTTCACATATGATAATTTTTTTTTTTTAATCCTTATTACATCCACTTTTTTTATAATTTATTAAAACTTCCGTTTCACTCTCTGTTATTTTACTCATTTTTTTTTTTATTTTTTTTTGTATTCTTATTGAGGGAAAGATGTTATTTTTTCCTAGCTTACTATGTTGGATCAGATTATGGTAATATTATAACAATATTCTGCTCTGTTTTGGAATTTGAGGTGGCTGGTTCCTCTTAGTTTTACAATTTGTTTTTATAGATGGATTACTACTCGTATGTAAGTAAAAATGTGAACATAAGCTTTTTAGGTTTAGAGTTAAAAAAAATCTGCTATGAACACTAACAACGACTTCCTCTTACTGACAAATTTCCATCAAATTCCCTCGTGATTTTTTTTATTAAATTTAATCGATTTCAATAAAATATCGATTAGCTGAAAGAACCCTAAACGAAAAACGACTCTTAACGGAAGCGTGACCTTTCCAGTTTTCTTCACAAAACTTTCCTAAAATCTACTAACTCGGAAGGTCTATATTTATGTTTAGTTTGTGTACACGAAGTTAAAGGAAGCTTTTTTTTTATATATCTTTGTCGCAGATAATTGTTAAAAAACAAAAATACAAAAAAAAAAAACCTTGAGTGGAAATCTGTGAATTACGTATAATTTTAAACTGTTGATGTTTTATTGGAGACCGTTGCCATCTTTAATACAATCGCATTAAAAAAAAATCTGGTGTGAAATACTCACACAACTTTCTCTTACTCCTGTTATCAAAATTATAATTGACAAATTTTATAGTTTGTGTATCAAATTTAATGAAATTCGTCAAAAACTGGAAGAACTGTCTAGTAAAAGGGCACTTCCGGTTTTCTAATTTTCCTGAAACTCGGAATTTTAGCCATCTATTTATTTCTAATTAATTTCTTTTGGATGATAGAATTGTATAAGCAACTATGATACCATTTTAGAAAAAGCTGTAACCCCACCCCTCCTCCAAAAATGCACTTAAATGAATTTCCCAGAGAAATGTTTTAAATAAAAGTTGTAGCTCTTTGTATGTTTAGTTTATATAAGAAGTTTCAAGGAAATCGTCGAAACCATTTTTGAGGAAATCGCGAAAAAGTGAAAAAAAAAATCATTTAGTAAAGTGATAAAACAAACGCACTTCCGGTTAACCGATTTTTTTCAAACTCGGAATTTCAACAACATATTCAATTCTAATTAACATTATTTAGATGATAGAATTGTTTAATAAACTGAAATAGCAGTTAAGATGGAAACCTAACCCCACCTCCCCCATAAGGGCCCTTAAAATGATTTTCCCAAAGAAATGTTTCAATAAAGTTGTGCCCCTTTGTATGTGTAGTGATGTACCAAGTTTGAAGAAAATCGTCGGAGCCATTTTTTAGAAAAATGCAAAAAAGTAAAAAAAACTAGTAAAGTGTACGTCCGGTGAGGAATTTTGTCAGATGAGCACCGTCAGATCCCTGGTTGATACTAACGGAATATCAAGTTTCAAGTTTTCTACTACGGTTTTTTGTTTTTTTGGAGCTATGCTGTCACATCACCACACACACACACAACAACACACACAGAAGAGAGAGAGCGAATACAGACACACCCACACACACTCACACCCACAGAACCATTTCTGAAAACCACTTTTTTGGACTCAGGGTGACTCAAAACGGATATTTCCGTAAAACTCGATATCGAAAATTTGACAACTATTCCAATACTTCCTCTTACTAGGAGTAAGAGAAAGTAATAAATGGAAACTTAAGCCCTACAACGAACAATAATTATACATTTGTTACATTATTATTGTTGCATTATTACAAACGAATAATTATATTTATAATTTAATAAAAAGTTCAAATTAAAAAAAAATTTTCGTGCAAGAATTTACAAATAGAAGTGATAAGTTTATTATACATTATATATGTGCATTTAGCATTTCAAGTTTTTTAAGAAAATTGTTACGAGCCTTTTAGTAAAATCCCGATAAATTCAGAATTCGCTAAAGTTGAACTTATATAGAATTTCTTCAAGGTTGCAATTCTAGCAATCATTTTAAATATAATATTCTATAGATTAGATATAGGCGAGGATAGTGAAGATAGGATATATTATATAGGTTACGATATAGGAAAAATATTAGAAATTTAAAAAAAAAAAAATAGGCCTCTGTAATTGGAGTACGATATTTAAAGAAAATCGTTGCAACTTTTTTGTCGAATCCGAACAGAATATCAAGTTTGAGCGTCCTGCGATTTGTTTTTATTTTTTATTTTTTTAAGATATTTCGTTCAGACACAGATACACTCGCATACATCTCTCACTCACTCTATAATTTCTTTAAAAAAATGTTCTTCGGCCTTGGAGGGAACTGAAACATTTGAAACATGTAATTCCGTTAGTATTCAATTTCCTAAATTTAACAGATTCCATTAATCTCACAGGGAAAGTAAAAGAACGTTTTGTGAAATGTTGGTTAACTTTTTTTTTTATTCGTTTTATACAATAGTTCAATTCGGTTGTAAATTTCTTTTCTACTATTTTACATTTTCTTTGTATTGTATTGGAATCAGATGTCTTGGTATCGGGAGTTGAAGTGAGGAGTAGGCTTGTTAGTTAGGGAGTTGTTATTCGAAATACGTACTACTGATTTATGAAAATAAACTATATTTTAACAATAATTTAAAGTGTTTGAAATAGATAAACTAAGATGCACAATTGTAAATGAATATAAGAATTATGAAATGATTAATAAATATTATTATTGTAGTTCGGGTGCCTAATGGCGCGGGACCTAAGCCTATGTGGCCTTTAATAAATATTAAAGAAATAGTGTTTAAAATATTGAATAGGGACGCGCTCGCGATGTGTGAAACTTAACTGCTTGATAACTGATGTGTAACTAAGAGAATACTGATTTGTAACTGATGTGATACTGCTGTCTAACTGACTGATAAGTCGTCACTGATCTCGTACTGGTTGTGAACTCGTAGAATACTGATGTTATACTAATCCCCTCCTCCAGTGGGGCGACATTTATATTTTCATCACTCACACATCGGCTGATGTGTAAGTACGTGCCACACTAATACATCTCTCGTAGTATATTGCCCTCGGTAGTTAACAAAGGCTGTTTTTGGCCGGGGTGGCGATGCTTGTTAACAGAGGGTGGCCAGGTGGCCTCTTGAGTGTACATTGACCCTTGTATGAAAGGAATACAGGCCAGGTGTTGCGGCGGTTCTCTTGACTGTATATTGACCCCTGTTGACCAAGGGTTTTGCCGCGGTTCTTTGTGCTGTTATTGAACACTTGTTTTTGAAAGGGTTTTGCCTGCGGTTCTTTTGGCTGTATATTGACCCCTGTTTGAAAGGGTTTTGCCGGCGGTTCTTTTGGCTGTATATTGACCCCTGTTTGAAAGGGGTTTGCCGCGGTTCCTGACCTGCAGATAGCGGCTGGCTGGAACTACTAGTTATAATTTTTAGATTTATTTATTATTTAAAAATTATATCTTCTTTCTTCTTGCCATCACATCACAGTATCTATAAATATATATTTATCGTTCTATTTTTACTATTCTGCCTGAATAGAACGTATATAATAGATTTGAATGAAGAAGATATGAAAAAATGTATGTTTGGAACTTCCTTGAACCCCGGTTTTCTAGTAAGTAAACAGGAATGAAATTTAACAGTGATCATCTATCTATACAGTATTTTATAAACAAAAGTCTTTCAGATTACTTCCTGAATAAATAGGATGAAAAAAGAGTTGTCATGTCATAATTAATCTTCATCCTAATAATAAAAAATTAAGGAGGTCATTACATCAATTCACAATCCACATTTCCTATATTTATTGTGGTGCGTCAGTGTTGTGTGACCAAAAAAAAAAATAAATAAAATATCTTAATCAACATAAAACAAATAACGTGTAATAAAAAAGCTTCAAAAAATGTTAAAACAAAAAATGGAATAACAAAACTTTTAAGAAATAAAAGGATGCTGATAAGGACAAAGCCCCAGCTATCTAGTAACAGTGTTTCTACAACTCTCGCACCCTAGAGAGCCAATATGATTAAAACTTAGAGCTGAAAATTGGCAACTACGGTCCCATAATTCTGTTTTAAGAAAAGTAAAACACTTCAAATCTATCATGTGAATAATTAGTGATTAAATTAAAAAAAAAAAGACAGAAAAAGGAATGTAATGGGAATCATCAGGCTCCTATGCGTGTTATAAAGGCCTAAAAATAAAATAAAATTCAGTTTAAATTTATGTTAGCCTGTTATTTACAGTTTATGACTCATCTACGAATGATTACATGAATGTGGGTGTAGTGTAGCTGAAGAGTACAATTTCATTGAAGTGCCTAGTTTAGTCAATATAAAGCAACAGGGACTGTTTAGTTAGTCAATGAGTCATAATTATTGACTAAGCAAATTATAGCATCTACAAGTCCGCTAATAAGCATTTCTTTTGTTTTCCATATTTCAGGCTTCTTTTTTTTTTATTTAATATTTTTAAATTTATGTCTCTTCGATTAATGATTGGTGCTTTTATCGTAAATGTAATGGAGATTTGAATACGATATGCAAGTTCAATATTCGATTTATTCGATTTCCAGTTATTTCTAAACACATCTTAAACCAGTTCTAACTTGGCTGGTTATGATGTTGTCTTTTTATTCTATTTAATCTACTTAATTTACTTTCACATTGGTTATATATATATATATTTTTTGTTTTTCTTTTAACTTTATTTTAGATGATTGATTTATGAGTTCGTTGATGTCGTAATTTCTATCAAATAGTTCAACCTGTTACATATATGTATGTATATATATATATATATGTATGTATATACATATATTGTTTCAATATTACAGTAATCTTTTTATTAAAAACAGTGTTCGACCTACCTGGGTAACCTGCAAGGTTGTTAATTAAGTGTATAATATCTCTTTTGTTCACTGTGAATGTGGAACGGAATTCATTATTAAATATGTTAATTAAACTGACAACTCATTCTGTGTGGGTTTTTTTTTTTTTATGTAATAATTATTTTTTATTTATGAATTTTATTTTATTTTGAGAAGGGTAAACAAACAAAAAAATGACCTCTACTTTAAAATGATTTCATTTTTTGTTACAATAATTCATTCAAGTTTCCCATTCAACTGGAAGTTACAACCATTGATAGTTTTATTTCTAAAATTTTGCAAACGAATTTATTTTAATTAATAATTGCTGCCATTTTTGTAGTTTCTTTAAGATCTATAAATTGAGTTTTCAACGATAATAACATGTTTTGGACACTTTTATATATTCTATAAAAATAAAATAAAAAAAAAATCTGGTGAGAAACACTCACACAATAATCTCTTACTCTGTTCTCAAAATTATATTGACAAATGTTATAGTTTGTGTACCAAATTTAACAGAATTCGTCGAAAATTGAAAAAACAGTTCAGTAAAAGCGCACTTCCGGTTTATTAATTTTCTTAAAACTGGGAATTTTTTTCTAATTAATTTTGTTTAGATGATAGAATTGTGTAATCAACTATGATAGCAATTTAGAGGAAGCTGTAACCCCACCCCTCCCCAAAAAGTGCCCTTAAATGAATTTTCCCAGAGAAATGTTTTAAATAAAAGATGTAATCATTGCATGTTTGGTTTATAGACGATGTTTCAAGAAAATCGTCGGCACCATTTTTGAGAAAATCGCGAAAAAGTGAAGAAATCATTTAGTAAAGTGTTAAAATAAACGCACTTTCGGTTATCCGATTTTTTCCAAACTCGTAATTTCAACAACATATTTAATTCTAATTAATATTATTAAGAAGACAGAATTGTCTAATAAATTGAAATAGCACTTTAGATGATGAAAACCGAACCCCACCCCTCCCCCGGAAGTGCCCTTAAATGAATTTTTCCAGAGAAACATTTCAAATAAAAGTTGTAGCTCTTTGTATATGAAAGGTGTTTTTGTGTGTATGTATGTGACAGAGAGTTCGTATAAGAAAAAGAGAGAAATAGAACCAACAGAATTCAAGTTTAAAGAAAATCGTCGGAGCCATTTTTGAGAAAAAATCGCCAAAAAAAACGTAAAAAAAAACAAATAGTTAAAGTGGTATTTCCGGTTGAGGAATTTTGACAGATAACGTACTGTCAGATCCCATGGTGATACCAAAGGGAATATCAAGTTTCAACTATCTACGGCTTTTCGTTTTTAAGCTATGCTGTTCACATACATACACACACACACACACACACAGACACACACACACACACACAGACCATTTGCTAAAAACTACTTTTTGGACTCAGGGGACCTGAAAATGGATATTTCCGGTGAAATCTCGATATCGAACATTTGACACGATTACAATACTTCCCCTTACTAGGAGGAGTCTAGGAGTAAGAGAAAGTAATAAATCAAGTTTAATATTTCATTTAGAACAGAAGTTCTTGCGCGAAGATTTTAGTTCAAAATCAGATTACCAGAATTGTTTATCACTGTATAGGGAAATGTTTTAGCCACACTTTCTCGTTTGTAGAAAATGTCCCAAACAATTCGAATTTAACCTTTGAATATATACTGTACATAGTCTTTCACTTTAATGAGATTTATCCAAGAAGTTGATTTTTATAGGATTCTGAAGGATATTGTGACCTTCAGATAATTCTGTGATCTTCAGATGTGAAGTGCACCACCATTTCAGCGGTTACATTATCTTCATGTTTTTTTTTTTTTTATTTCTTCTCAGATTGAGAATTATGTTCTTCTCTCTCTTCCTCTCACACACAGACAAAAATGGCGTGCGCGAAAAAATGAACCCCAGCAAAATAAATATCTTTTTAAAATGATATTTATTTTGGACTTCTCAAATTCCATTTGACAAAGTTTCTTAACATATGGAATTCTTACTGAGTATTTAATTGTCCTTCAATTTTTAATTCCCTTGCTTTCTCTGTAACTCCCTCCCATTTCTCGCTTATTACACACATAGAAGGAGAAGAGAAGAGATTAAATTACTTGGCATAACATCTGGCACAATTCTTCTAGTGTAATGTAACTCTTTGCAAATATAAACTCCACGTACGTTTTATAACACTTCAGCCGGAGGAATAATCATTAAAACAGATTTATATTGTTATTATTGAAAAAAATCTGGTGTGAAAACACCTCACACAACTTGTATCTTACTCAGTCTCAAATTATAATTGACAAAGGTTTTATAGTTTGTGTACCAAATTTAATGAAATTTGTCGAAAACTGAAAGGAACTATTCAGTAAAAGCGCACTACCGGTTAACTGATTTCCTTCAAACTCGGAATTTTGGCCATCTATTTATTTCTAATTAATTTCATTTGGATGATAGAGTTGTATAATCAAGTATGATGCCACTTTAGAGGAAACTGTAACCCTACCCCCTCTCCTAAAGTGCCCTTAAATGAATTTTTC
>JAAEAF010001592.1:147799-209101 GCA_011037195.1 Triatoma infestans | reverse complement strand
TGCTTGTAGCAGCAATTTAAATTTAAATCTAACTGACAGAACTTTCAAACTTCTCTAAAATTATGTAGGTAGCAGGACCATATATTTTATTGAGGTGATACTTTAAAGAAAAGTGTAAAGCTACTGTTTCCCCCACCACCCTCCAAAAAATCAATTTTCCCGAGAAAATTGTTTGAAACGAAAGTGATAGATATTTTTGTGGGTGTAGATAGTATGCGAAGCTTAAAAATAATCGTTGGAGCCGTTTTACAACAAAATCGCGATTAACTTAAAAAGAAATTCAGTATCGTCCGATAACCATCCAGGTAACCATTTTTTGAACGAAATCTTCGTGCTGGATGCGACGACGAAATATCAAGTTTGAGGTTACTGCGATTTTTCGTTTTCGAGTTATATTATCCTCCCCCCCCCAAATACACCCTGGCACCAACATACAGACCTACTGACCATTCTCTTAAAACAGTCTTTTTCATACGCAAGGGAAACCTCAAATCATATATTTCCAAACTTCAGAAAATTTGACTTGATCGTAAATTTCCTCTTTTAGTAGTATGAGAAAGTAAAAAACTAAAATACTCTGCATACCTATACAAAACAGATTGGTGCTAAAGGTAGTAGAGAAAAGCAACATCTTCTAACCAATTCCTCCCTTCCCTGACCATAATTTCCCCCAGGTGACTTGCTTACAATTTCTTGTCTAATACTGTTACGTTTGTCATTCTTCTAACAGACTTCACTGAGAGAGAGTACGGGGTCCAAAACATAATAATAAAAAGAAATAAAGTTACCTCCGATAATTTTCCGCCTTTAAACATTTGGTTATGAATAAATTTTCCTTCCAGTAAATAGAAGTATCTGTAGGGGAATATTTGTAGATGGTGTATGGGCTGCAAGGTAAGGTGGGAAGAGAATTTTTTCCCCCGGTTGAACAGGGGGTGAAATATGAAAAATGGTAAAAGTCACTGGAGGCGATCCAGGACCCATGACAACAACGGCATGGAAAGATATTGTGCATAACAGTAAGGGGGAGGTTACAATGTCGGAAAATTGTAAAAGAAAAAGAAAAAAAAGGGAAATTTGTCTTCACTAATTCTGTTATTTAGCAATAACAAAAAGAAAATTGGTTAACAGTATGAGGGAGGAACTTATGGAAACAATCACTTGACATTGATGGTAGTGGTCGGGTCAGAGGTGGAAAGATGATAATGGAAGCACCGGCTTCCTGTTCACCGTTACCCCTTATTCCGGACATCCGTCAAAGTGAATATTAGATGTTAAAGAATCCATCTAATTTTTTTACTCTATATTAATTTCTGGCACTCTCTCTCTAGTTATCAGTTATCTGCATGCTTTTGTTATTTAAACAAATTTCGTTTTCCTGTTCTGCGAAGTATTGACATTTTTCACGTAAAATAAATCTGGTAGGAAAACACTTCCATGACTTTCTCTTACTGCAGTTAAATACAAATAAAAGCGTTAAATTTTTTTTTAAACATGAAATTTTTATTCTGTTGAGCTATATAAATATAGAGATGGTGGGGGTACGTGTACTTTACCCATGGCAGCATTACTTGAAGTGATTAAATTCCCATAAACATTTTGAATCTTAAAGTTAACAGATTCTTCAGAACTACTTGAAAATCAATTATTCTTGGAAATATTGCAAACGAAAATGATGGGTTTCCATCTGTGCAGTTAGAGAACACAAGTTTTCTAAGAAAACTGTTTGACCAGTTACCGAGAAAAATAAAAAAATAAAAAACTTAAAAGTCTATTATTTCGTAGAGGTGGCACTGTTCGTTAACCGTTTTTTACTTTCTCCTACTCCTAGTAACAGCAACTATTGCGATCCTGTCAAATTTTATATCAAGTTTTCCCCGGAAATACACTTTTTGAGGTTCCGAGAGTCCGAAAAAGTGGTTTCTAGAAAATGGTCTGTGTGTAAGTTTGCCCGTATATATTATATATATAAATAGAACAGCTGATTGCAGCAGTTCTGAACTGCAGAACTGACATTCCGTTTGTGTATAACCATGGAATCTGACAGGAAGTTATCTGTCAAAATTCCTCAACTGGGAATACCATTTTACAGAATGGATTTTCCAATATTTTGCAATTTTCTCAAAAACAGCTCCATCGATTTTCTTTAAACTTATAATGTCAACTACACATATAATGAGCTACAACTTTTATTTGAAACATTTCTCCGGGAAAATTCATTTAAGGGGCTTTTGGTTGATGAAGCGGGGTTTTATTTTTCTTAAGAGCACTATTTCAGTTTATTATTCATTCTATCATCTAAATAATATTATAGAATAGAATAAAATTATATTGAATAATGAAGGTTAGATTCTTCATGTATAACACTGAAGACAATTAATTTTCCTAGGGAGAGGTAGGTATAAGGTTATGGTTTCTTCGAAAAGGTGGTTTTATTAAGTTTATATTCTCTCATTGACATAACATTGCAGACATCTAGTAAGTATCTAGTAAGAATTGTCTAGTTTAAAGAAAATTAGTCACTTACAATTATATAAATTGCAGTAAGAGAAAGTTGTGTGAGTGTTTCACACCAGATTTTATTTAATACGTTTAATTAATGTACTTTTAATCTTATGTAAATGGCGCATCTAAATCAAGATTACTTAATTTTCTTAATTTTTAGTTTTTGACAAATTTCGTTCGTATTCACATGCACAAACACACATACGAACAGACCATCCGCTAAAAACGTGTTTCATACTTGGTTCATCTCATAACAGGTATTTCGCGACACTTCCTGATATATCAGAGCAGTAACAGAAAATAATCGTCAATTTACAATAGCTACCTAAATCGCACCCATTTTATATTACTAATAATATCGATAGCTCTTTCTTTTGTAAGAATTTCTTATATCTCGATTATCTAGTAATATCTTCTACTAATTGAGTGGTTGGATGGCTAACAACCAAAAGCAGGAAGGATAACAAAGAAAGAAAAAAATAATAATAAAAGTCCTACAACCTGCAAGCCCTGTATTCCTTTTTCCCCGGTTACTATGAGATATATATATAGGTTATCTAGGAGGCATTTGTTGGTGGACATAAATAAAGGACGCACAGCCTGTTTTATCGGTTATTGGAGCAATAAGAAGTGGGTATCTGTGAGTCATGAGGATATAGTAGCCAGCTCCTGTGTATTTGTACATCTTGTGTGTTTATATATATATATCTCGGTGTGCACTCTAGGCTTTATACATCCTCTCTAGTTTGGCATTGGGTACCTTCCACAAATGTTCGAAAGGCCTCCTTTTAACTCTCTTAAACCTTTAAAATATTGCGAAATGAAAAAATTTTCAGAGTTGGTATTCACCGGAAAAATTTTGGATTAAAGATGTTCTGTGAATGTGTGAACTCAAAATACCAAAGTTAATAGGAAAGACAAACTTATTATTCCGTTTACTTACCGGCCGTACGATTTTCCTGAATGTGACTACAATGTGTTAGCCATCACCAAAATATCTAACAATTATTTGAACTTAAGCCTAAACTTTAGCACAAACTCCCCGTAATCTGTGAAAAATCGATTTTCTTAATAAAATATTCGAAAAAATGTGATATTTGTTTATATCTGTGCAGTATTTCCAAATTTAAAGGAAATCGTTGAAGCTGCGCTTTACGAGAAAATTGCACATAATACATCAAACTCAGAAGGAATCTGCCTGAAACTTGGAAGGCAGATTTGTTTTTAACATACCTCATGAGAAAGTAAAAAATCTGCTATGAAACACTTACACCACTTTCTCTCACTCTAATTATTATAATTTAATCAACAAAGTTTCTTTAAATTTGCAACGTTACAATGTTTAGTTGGTGGTGGAGATTTTAATTGTATACCTGGTCCGGTCTTACGTGGTTCGCTCTATGCCAAAACCAAGGAAGTTTTGCAAATTTAAATTCACACTAACTGACAGACCCCCCCTACCCCTCTAAAATAAATTTTTCAGAATAAAAGTGATAGATTTAAATCTATGCATCATTCCGAGTTTAAAGAAAATCGTGTTAAACTTTGCGAGAAAACTACAAACAACTCAAACACCTCTGTAAATTCGCACTTCCGGTTAACCTTGGAATTCTAGCAATATTTTTAATTGCTATTAATATTATATCGGCGACATTACTGTACATTGTACTGACGCGGTACTTTACAGGAAATCATGATGCTACTGTTTCCCCAGAACCCCAAAAAATATCAATTTTTCCCGGAAAATGCTACAAATAAAAGTGATGGGTCTTCATGTGTGTAGCGGTTTTTGAGAAAATCGCGAAAAATTGAAAGCGGCAGTACCTAAACGGAATACCAAGTTTGAGCTTCCTGCGACTTTTCGATTTTGAGATATTCTTAAAACTTACACTCACACACTTACAGACCATTCGCTAAAAACATTTTTTTCGTATTTCAGGGATCCCAAACATGTATTTCCGGTGAAAACTCAGTTTCGGAAAACTGGCACTTCTTTCTCTTCTGAGAGAAAGAGAAAGTAAAAATAGACTATAGAACCATGCATTGTACTGTAGTGATACTTTAGTAGAAATCATAACATTGCAGCTCTTCCGGAGCCCTCCAAGAATGAATTTTCCTGGAAAAAATATTTCAAATATAAGTGATAGGCCTATTATGTGGGTAGAGATGGTATGCTTAGTTTAAAGATAACTTATTAGGGCCATTTTCAAGAAAACTGAGAAAAACTGGAAAAAAAGAAGAAAATATTCCGTAAATCATGCATTTCCGCTTTTCCTTGGAGTGACACCTTTGTGTTGAAAAAGTTGGCGAAATATCTGGGTTTTTATGTTTTAAAATTCAATTTATGAAAATATTTCCCTTTTACACCAATAAGAATAAGAAAGAATACCATATACGATGAAAACAAGATAACAGGAAGTGCGACTCAATACCTTTTGATACTGCTGTTTTTACTTTCTCAAACTGCTGAAACAGGAAGTAGTGTGATCGAGTCAAATTTTCAGAATTGCATGTTCACCGGAAATATACATTTTGAAGTTTTCTACGTCCGAAAAAGGTGGTTTTTAGAAATTGGTCTATTTGTATGTGTGAGTCTGTGTGTGTGTGCGTGTGTGTGTTCAGCATAACTCAAAAACGGAAAAACGCAGAAAGTTCTAATTGGATATTTTATTCATGGTCTGGTCTGGTCTGCCTGTGAACATGATAGTAAGGTTTTGGACAAAATCGGCTAGTCGGAAATTACCACCTTACTGAATGGATATTTCAGTATTCTGAGATTCTTTGGACCGAATTCTCTGGAGACGGTTCTAATGATTTTCCCTAAACTTGGTGTATCTAAGTATATACAGTGCTACAAGTTTTATTTGAAACTTTTTCTTCGAGAGAAATTCATTCAAGAGGAGGCTTTACCGGATAGATGGGAGTTATGCTTTCATCTAAAGTGCTGTCTAAATTTATTATACGATTCTATCATTCATACAGAATTAAATATATTGCTAAAAGTCCTAATTATATCACAAGTAAACATTTATTGAACAGTTTTTTTTCAGTTTTCTGCAATTTTCTCCATAGAAACACTGACGAGTTAACTCGGTGTACTAACTATATATTCACCCATCTATCGCTTTTGTTTCAAACTTTTCTTCGAGAAAGTTCATTTGAGGTTTTTGCTTTGAAGTCGCTTTATATAAAGCTCAGATTCTTCCATTTATGTAAATTAAAGGCAACCAAACATATAAGCATAAGAATTTACATATTCCAAGAGAAACAGTCAATTATAATTATGTAAATCATAGTGACAGCAAGTCGTGTGATTGTTTCACACCAGATTTTTGTTTTCTTTTCCAGTTTCCCGCGATTTCCCTGAACGCAACTCCAGTGTTTCTTTAAAGTCACATCAATTTTATTTCCATATGTTTTTTTATTCCATAAAATTCGATTTTAGTAATGTTTCTTTTAGGATGGCTGCCACCACATCAATAGAATGTAGGTTTCACCATGTGGTGATAGTTTAGGGAACTAAACTTTTAGTATAACTTCCGACTTTTTAAAGAAATTACTTTATTGTGAACTGTGTGAATTGCAATAAGAGAAAGTTGAGTGGACTATTAGAGAGAGAGAGAGAGAGAGAGAGATTCTTTAATTCATTATATATTTCACCTCTTAATAATTGGCATGAGTACTTCACTGCATTTATTTTCCTTCATTATTGGTATGAAAGCTAATTTTTAGCAAAGACAGCAAAAAAAGTCCAAAGTTAGAGAGCTTAAAGTTAATGTCTAAAGAGTATAAAGTTAAGCTTGTAGTAAGTACTTACTTACTTAGTAGTGGGGATGTGGAAGAAGTAAGTTGGCCATAAGGATATCACAACTTATTAGCCAGTTCAGTTAGCTGTTATATATACTGTAAGTAGTAAAGTCCGCCAGTGGTTATATAACCTTCTCCTCCTGCCAACTCCCTGCTGTCGGTGTAGGCTTCATTTTTGCTGAGTTTGTGTGTTCCGGTTGTTACAGGAAATACTGTGGCTCCAAGTACTTTCTCCCAGTTTTCCCCCACTCGCTAGGATTAACTTCCACTTACAACAGATTTTTAAGTCCTTCTAAAAGTATATTGTACTAAATTCTGTAACAAATTTTTTGTTAAATGTACAAAAACGTTTTGACCGCCTTCTTCTTTTTTTGTTGGAACGTGGCTGTTAATATAATTTAGCGAATTTCATTTAGTTTATAAATAATTGTTCCATGCTAATTGAAAATAGAAATAAATAAATCATAAAAACCTTTTTCGACCTGGATTCGTTGCAAATCAGAGACCCTGAAGAAATGGCCATGCTGGCTAGGAAAGAAGTGTTCATTATGGGACTTCCAAAGACCTCACACATTTTCTGCTTAAGGAGGGCAGCAGGACTTTACGAATCTGTTCACCTGACACTGTAGGATAAGCCTGTTGGATCTGGACAACAGTGGTCATTACCGCTTTTCTTTGATCGGTGGAAGAGACTCCATTTCCATGTCTCCTGCCATTGCGAGAGCCTAGTAAGTCCGAGGATTCTCCCTACGAATGGTTGAATCACTCTTGGCGATGAACTATACCGAAAATCCTTTCACTCTATCAGTTAACAACATTCCAAGTTTAAAGAAAATTGTGTGACCTGTTTGCGACAAATGGCTGCAAAACTTGGAAACATTCTGTAAAGTCACGTTTCCGGTTGGCTAAACTTCTTCACATTTGGTATTCTAGCGATTTGATAGCAGTAATCTAGCACTCAACATGTGTTAAGTGTGTCTGTATGTGTTAACAGAATATTTCAAAAACATAAGCTCGCAGGAACCTTAAATTTGGTATTCATTTTAGGCACTAACACCACATCAGGCACGAAGATTTCGGGCAAAATCCAGCAGCCGGAAATACGACTTTAATAGTGGATTTTTTCCAGGTTTTCCGATTTTCTAGAAAAGGTTCTAATGATTTTCTTTAACATCCGATACTGCCTACACACTTTTATTTCAAGCATTTCCCCGCAAAAATTGATTTTTTGGGGGTTCTGTGGGAACAGTAGCGTTATGCATTCCTCTGAAGCAACGCTTCATTGTAATATATGGTTTTACCAGCTATACAATATTAATACACATTAGAAGCACTGTTAGAATTTCAAATTTGAAGAAAAATCGGTTTACCGGAAGTGTGAT
The DNA here is from genome assembly GCA_011037195.1 of Triatoma infestans. Taxonomy (NCBI): domain Eukaryota; kingdom Metazoa; phylum Arthropoda; class Insecta; order Hemiptera; family Reduviidae; genus Triatoma; species Triatoma infestans. Next base: position 201,407 of record JAAEAF010001592.1, on the reverse strand, counting down.
TTTACAGAAAAACATTTTTCTGAAAAAAAAGTTGATTTTAGAGAAATATTGGAGATCTGTCAGTACTTTAAAATTAATTTCCACAAGCTTTCTTAGTTTTGACATGAAGCGCTTCGCATTTAGGTATATTCCCCACTACCATTTTTATGGCCAACCCAACCAAGCATTGTAAAGATGCAAGTTTGAAGAAAATTGTTTCATTAAATTGTAAATTAGAGTGAGAGAAAGTCGTGTGAATGTTTCACACCAAATTTTTATTTTTTTCATATTGCGGATATTTGTTGTAGGTGGTTCCGCATCCGGAATGTAGAGATATTTCTGGAAGCAGAATTTCTGATTTCGAAAACTCAATTAGGAAAATTGATAGAGTCGTAATAAATTATATTGTTATAGCGGTAAAAGACAGTAATAAACCAACAAATATTTCAAAATGACTAGAAAGTAAACCCACAGTTTAAATTTAAATTTTTCAAATCACTCTTTTCATTTACAAAGTGTTTTTTATTATTATTTATTTTTTGTTGTTAGCAACACTGACAAATGTTACATTATATTTAACCCTTCCTACTATACCTTCTCCACGAGTTCATGCCCACTACACCAACCGCTGCCAGCCATTACAACCAATGAAAAAAGTTCTCAGTGACATTGAGCTCCACACACACTTCAGCGGCATTTATTTCCCATCGTTAAAATACTGAGTTTTAACAAATTCACTCAGTAAAGGGTGCGGATGGGGCGCACGAGGAAGGGAGGCCACTGTTGCGCGTGTTGTGTCTCTCCCCCACTCGCCGGCCGGTCAACATCGGCTTACAATCAATTCATCATCGCTTAAACAGAAAAACATCATTTGTCGCTTTCTACCCCACCACAACGATCTCCGTCGCGACCAATCTCGGGCACACAGACAAAACACATACATACACACAAATGACACACAGTTTGATTCTCAATTTATCATACTAACTCTGCGCCAACTGACAATTTAACAGCTAGGCAGGCAAGTTTAAAGCATCCCAATTAAAACAAAATAAAAAAGTAAATGAAAACGAAACGACATATTAAATTAACAACCTTTTACCATCATCATCATCCATATAGTCATGTTGAGATCACTAAGGTAATGTTAGGTTAGCTTTAGATTCGATCAAATTTAGCTTAACGTAATTTTTTTTTATATTCTTAAAAATGGCGCAATCTTATTATTATTATTATTTGTCTGTGGGAGGGACTAAACCTTACGCTATCCAAAGCTTTACTGGGCCCGTATAGCTACCCCAAGAAAAACAACAACTAACTGGGTCTAGAATAAATATCTTGACCCGGGTCATCCATCGAAGATTTACCCCAGTCAGAACAATCGGACAATAACCATAAGGAGAAATAGCCTAAGCACTTCCACAGACATCCTGCTCCGACCAAACGTCCTGAACAACCCTAATCTCCTCACAACCAGACAATCTGCCATAAGATGGATGGCTGTTTCCTCCTCTGTCTCGCAGACTCTACAGAATGGATCCGGCATGAGCCCCATTACGTAGAGATGTCTGCTTAAACCACAATGTCCAGTAAGGGATCCAACCAGATGCCTGAAAGAGCTCCGTGAAACACATAGCAACGTCTCGCTAATAGATCTGTGCGGACCCTCGATGAGCATTTTGGACTGTCGACAACCAACTGAGCTCATCCATGAGGATGAATGCTGTGAAGCTGTCCATGATTGGAAGCCTGACAGACATGTGCCAGAAGACACGCCAACAGCAGGCTCATAAAGACCAACAGCAAGACCAATAAATGGGAGAGAGGCGCCTAATTTGGCAAACCTATCCACCTCCTCATTCCAAAAAATCCCATGTGACCTGGTACCTAGACCTGAAGCACATCCTTCAGAGAAGAAAGCTCTTCCAAGACTGGGTAGTCCGTGGTCTGGAGCTGGGGTAGCTCAAAATAGACCGCAGCTCCAGACCTACCATCCATTCTGGAAACGTCCGTGTAACACCGGAGGAAATTAACAGGTATCACACCAGACGGACCAAATCTTGACCAATCTTCCCTAGAAGGTAACCTAACTCTGTAAGAATGCTCGAAAACAAAAGTCTTCATCATTCTGTCAGAAGGAAAACCTATAACCGGAACCTTCAAAAGCATCTCGCGATGAATGGTAGAATGACCATATCGCTTACCCTGGCAAAAACCTGCCTGTTTAATTCTATAACAGGCTTTCATTGCCACCGTTTTCACCTCTACAAAGAGCGGTGGAATTCCCAATAAAGTCTCCATTGCAGCTGTTGGCGTGGTCCGTATCGCAGCGGTCACCGCCAGAAAAGCCAAGCGATGAATATCCTCTAGAGGATCTTATCTCAATGCGATGCCACCACACCGCAGCCGCATATAACAACCTAGGTTTAATAACCACACCATAAATCCAAAACATCATCTTGGGAGTAAATCCCCCAATTTTTACCTATAATTCTTCGTCATTGCCAAAAGGAAATAATTGTCTTTTGATGCTGTGTCTTAATATGTTCCGACCAATTTAATTTACTGTCAAGAACCACACCAAGGAACTTCACCGATTTGCAAATCTGAGCAGAAGATCCTAATAACCTAGTTGATTTTATTACCTACGATCTTCTTCCTGTTGGTAAACAAAATCACCTGGGTCTTACTGGGATAAATTGAAAGACCCTTATCTTGAGTCCAATCATATACCATGTTAAGGGTACTTTGCATCAAGTCGGAGATAGTAGACAGACTTCGTCCCAGCAATAGAATAACATCATCATCGGCATATGCCTGTACATAGAATCCCGATGAATTCATCCTGGTTAACAGTTCATCCATGACAGCACACCATAGCTTTGGTGGAGACAACCACCTTGAGGACACCCTCTCCCCGCACCCACAACCACAGTGCGCATACCTATAGAAGCCTGTATAACTCTACTCCTTAAATAAATACCTATCCAGTTAATTAAAACTGGTTGTATACCTTTTCACCTAGAGAATCTTCAAGAGCATCGAACGATACTTTGTCAAATGCCCCTTCGACATCAAAGAAACACCCTAAAGCATATTCCTTTGTCTCTAGAGCAGATTCTATCCTACCGACCAGACAATGCAAAGCAGTCTCAGTTGATTTTCCTATAGTATATGCATGTTGGTTTGGATGAAGTGGATGATCCTTCAAAGGACCATCAGAAATATACATATCCACCAACCTTTCCAAAAATTTTTAGAAGGAATGACATAAGACTTTTAGGTCTAAATGCCTTAGGGTCAGAGTAGTGACTTCTTCTTGTTTAGGAATAAAGACCACCCTAATTTCCCTCCATAATGTTGGCACATAACCAAACATTAAATACCTTTAAAAATCCTTATCAACACCTTCGTCAGTACAGCCCCACCAGTTTGTAACTAACAGGGATAAACTCCATCAGATCCAGGTGACTTAAATGGTGAAGAACTTTGCACTGCCCAAACCACTCTATCCTCAGTAACTACCTCGTCCACGGTAGCTTAGTCACTATGTTCCAGCTTCCTCCCACCAACCGCAGACGAAGCAGTGCTGTTTATGTTTATGTTATCCGGGAAATAGGTATTAAGCAGGATCTGTAATGTCTCCATTTCTCCTCCTGTAAATGAACCGTCAGGATATCTTAAGGTACCTAAGTGACAGTCCTTATCCTTACCAAGAATCCGTACCAGCCTAGATGTCTTTCGAGTCGAATTTAGATCCTCGAAAAAGGATCTCCAAGAGTTTCTTTTGGCATTCCTTAAAGAGAATTTATGCGTTTTTTTAAGGCTATTGTAACTATTCCATGATTCCGAAGAATCGGTTAGGACAGCCTTCCTGCAAGTCCCTCTAACTTGTATTCTTAGCCTTTCTAACAAGATGACCACCAGGGGTTCCAGCAACCGGAAATACGACTTTAATAGAGGATTTTTTTCCAGGTTTTCCGATTTTCTAGAAAAGGTTCTAATGATTTTCTTTAAACATCCGATACTGCCTACACACTTTTATTTGAAACATTTTCCCGCAAAAATTGATTTTTGGGGGTTCTGTGGGAGAACAGTAGCGTTATACTTTCCTCTAAAGTACCACTTCAGTATAATATATGGTTTTACCACCTATATAATATTAATACACCTGAAAAGTATTGCTAGTATTCTAATTTTGGAGAAAACCGGTTTACCGCAAGTGCGCTTTTACAAGAACAGATTTTTAAGTTTTTTTTTTAACATTTTTCTGAAAAAAAAAATAAGAGAAAGTAAAAAATGGTTGATTTAGAGAAATATTGGAGATCTGTCAGTTACTTTAAAATTAATTTGCACAAGTTTTCTTAGTTTTGACATGGAGCGCTTCACACCCGGCCGTTTAGGTATACAAGTAAATTCCCCACCACCATTTTTATGGTCAACCCAACTTTAAGTTTAAAGAAAATTGTTTCATTAAATTGTAAATTAGAGTGAGAAGTTGTGTGAATGTTTCACACCAAATTTTTATTTTTTTTCATATTCCGGATATTTGTTGTAGTTGGTTCCGCATCCGGAATGTAGACATAATGTGCTGCAATTTTAACTATAATTTACAGAAATACTAGAGGTCTCGTCAGTACTAAAAAATTAGTTTGTAGCGAATTGATCGAATATCAATCAAATCAAAATATTTGGAAAACGAAAAATTACAAGAATCTGAAACTTGATAATGCGCATTCCGTTTAGATAATGCGACCGCATCCGACAATAAGGCTTTGGTCAAAATCTATCAAAAGAGAAATGCGATTTAACTGAATCCAATTCATTTTTACCTTTGCTTTCGCGACTTTTTCGAAACCGGCTGCACGTTTTTTTTTCCTGAACGTTCGAATACTGTGTTGAAAATAGTTGTTGAGGTTCGGTCATAAAAAAACTCTTTTTAAACTTTACCGACGTTTTGGTAAATTTATTGCCTTCTTCAGGGTCTGTAATACAAATCGGAAAAGAAATAACAACGTAAAACTTAAATTTAAAATAAATATTTTCAAATAACTTTTTTTTTTTAACATTAACTGCGCAAATAAACTAAATAAAGCGTGTATAATATATATATATATATATATGACTATTGCTGCAGAACAGATCAATAATAAACTACATCACAACTACTGAAACTTTGACAATATTGGCATATATAAGAGTAAAATATGGAAATAACATAGGAATTGTATTGTTTTATTTGAAAATATTTATTTTAAATTTATATTTTATGTTGTTTTTTTCTTTTTTTCTGATGTGTATTAAAACATTTGTACAGACCCTGAAGAAGGCAATGAATTTGCCGAAACGTCGGTGAAAGTTTAAAAAGAAGATTTTGTGCGGTCATAACGAACACCGAAACCTTGGAACACGATCTATTCACAATGAAGAGACCTATCATCACTTTTATTTCAAATGCATCTTTCTCAGGAAAAATTGTATTTTTTGATTGGTTCTAGGGAGAGATGCAACGTGTTACCTTTCAATACGATTCCATTAAATGTGAAATTTAAAGTGCTTGGACTTGGTAATTTGAAGGAAATTAAATTCAACCGGAAACAGGTCTTTGTTGAATAGTTTCAACGGCCAGACAATTGGCTTTAGGAGAGAGATCTGGTGGATTTCTTAACGCCAAGATTAACTGTAAACTGCCATTTTAAGTCTTGTTGAAGCTGCCCAGTCAGGTCATGTTAAACGGTAATGAAACTTTAAATTTTTAGTAAGTCGTCGCGTTTTTGTTTTAACCAACCAACAGATCTAATTGAAAACTCAAAAGTTCTTTAACCAATCATATCAGTACGGGGTAAAAAGAAATAACAACGTAAAACTTAAATTTAAAATAAATATTCTTCAAAAAACATCTTATTGGCCCATTAACTACAACAGATGTTTTAATTTGTTTTCAATTATGAATTTTTATTTTATTTTATTTTAAATATGGGTGGGGTAGCTCCTGTAAATATTTAGTTCAATATAAATAATATTTATGTATTGTATAATGATAGATAATTTATAACTCCTTTCTAACAGTTACCCATATATATAAAATCTATTTACCCCTCCCTAAATAATTTATTAATATTACGAAATACTACAGTAAATAAATCAATATATGATAATTTCATTCCCCTCCGCCGGCGGAGCTTGTTGGACAAACTGTAACAAATAACTATAAATAAATTCGCTAAATAAAAGTGAAATAACAATTTATTATTTTTATAATAATTGTTTCTTTGCTGGTTATTTATAATAATTTAACTTTATCTAAACTTATTTGTGTATTTAAATACAGAAAAAAAAAAAAAAATTTAAATAGAGGTAGGTTGTAACAGTTTTGAGAGGTTACCAATTTTTTTTGTTTGTTTCATTAATCAGCTGTTTTATTATGCTAATCATATGCAAATCCGCTGATCGGTCCGAATTTCACTGTACAATTTGTTATGTATCTCTTTTTTTCCACACTGTTTATTTCAATCGCAAAAATATTGTTTATTTATTTATTTTTTTACTTTTTGTTTTTATAATATTTATTTTCAACTTAAAAAAAAGAAAAAAGGATATTTCAATTATTTTCGTGTGTGTGGCAGTTAATATATATTTATAAATTATTATCGCCCAGGGCAAAGCTTAAAAAAAAACAAGTATATAATGTATATAAAATGAATTTCTGTTTTAATCAGATTTTTTTTTCGATTAAATCTTCAAAATTATGTTACAAAAAAAATCTAACGGTTAAGATATCAATAGCAGAAGACATCGATTGCAGTTAGTCTACCGAAAAATACCAACTTTAGAAATTTACTTTTTTGTTTTTGTCGCTTTTCCCTGAGAAATAAATAAACAAAATTAAAAAAAAAAAAATGATGTAAAGCACTCACAGAACTTTCTCTTACTGTGGTCAATGCAATAATAAAATTGACAATTTCTCTTCCAACGGTGAACGTGCAGTAAATAGTTGCTCTAATAAAAAGAATCACATAATATTGGTTGCTGCACGTACACATGTAGAATATGATTGAATTTTTTCCAGAAAAATGTTTGAAATAGATTTCGCGAAAAATTAAAAAACAAAAATGGAGAAAATTATTCAATAAAATCGCATTTTTATTTTTCTAACTTTTTCAAATTTCGAATTCTAGCAATGTTTTTACAGGTGGCAGTACCGTACTGAAGTGAGAGGAAAATTTAAGGATACATTTCATCCGGAAATCAATTTTCCCGGAAAAATGTTTCAAATAAAAGTGTTGGGCGATTATTGTGGAGATAGTACACCAAGTTTACAGAAGAAAACAAATTGTGGTGCCAATTTCGAGATAATCGCAAAGGGCAGAAAACAAATAAAAAAACCATTTTGTAAAGATACACTTCCGGCTGGTGTCAGATGCCTTGGTGGTACCTACAAGAATATTAGGTTTGTTGATTTCGGTAATTATTTCATTTTTGAGAAATTTTATGAACTCGGGGCAGTTTTTACCGATGGAAGAAAATTTAATTTCGCCACTTTTATCCGATCGCAATACATCCACTTCCACAGCAGTAAGAGAAAGTAATAATGCCTAGCTTTGGTCAGAAACATAAGTTTCGGAAGGTGATGATATAGTTTCACTTGTAGATGATTATAATATACTGAAGTTAAATAATATTTATTAAGAACATCGAGCAATTTTTTATTTTTTTTTCGTGAAGGAGGTAATAAATTTGCCGAAACTACAATAATGTTGTTCCTCTGATTGAACTTCGCCATCAGTTTTTTAACATCAACACTACAACGGACGAATAAAAAAAGTTTTAAATATTAAAAAATAAATATGAATTTTCTCCAGAAATTTTCTTTTTACTGATATTTAGGCTAGAGAAACAGCACCTAATTCTTGGAACGGGAAACAGGCAGTGAACTTTAGCGATCGCAGTTGAAGAAAAATTTATTCTTACACCGTTTTGGTTAACCAATTTTGTAGAAAATCGGTTAACCGGAAGTGCCATTTACAGTATAGGTTACTAAGATTGTTTGGGGGTGGAATTTTCTTCGAATAAGGGCGAGAACGATTTTCTTTAAATTTATCATGCTAACTGCATGAACTTTTCACTTTGATTTGAAATATTTTTTGGGGGAAACTTGCTTTTATAGAATTTTTTGGGAGGGGAGGGATCATTCGTAAGTTTGGTTTAACTTCAACTAGTAGGGAAAAGCTACCGTACAATTTAGTCACATTTAGATAAAACCATATGTCCTAAAATGCACTAAATATAGCCCCCACTACTTCCGTTTTTATATCGTATAAATATATTTAGTAAAAATTCCATGTTTGGTGAAATTGGTCAATTGGTATTGTAATAATTGTCAATTGGTATTGTAATAATTGTCAATTGGTATTGTAATAATTGCCGGGAGAGAAAGTTGTGTGAATGTTTCATATCAGCTTTTTTATTGTTAAATCTTCAGTAACTATACATGTTACTTTTTTTTTCTATTCCATCTATTCTTCATTTTGAGATTCCTTTTTGACTATGAAGCAAAAACTCTTTAGAGTAAGTAAGTAAAAGTGGTGTGTTGAAGTGTAAGTACAAGTGAGATGTGGTAAGAGGGCGATGTGAAGTAAGTTTTCTTAGCAATAGTAATCTTGGCATTTTGCCTATACAAAATGGGATGTACAGCTATGGGCATTTGGAGTTACAGGAATGGCTATGGGAAATAGAATTACGAAGAGGATGATTTCTTGTTAACCCTATTACCATGGTATTGAATTGCTGGAGAAATTGTGCTCGGCTGCCCCACTCTACCCACAGGCACTTATTTCTTTTCTTTTTTTTACTTTTTCTTATTGCTATAAGAGAAAGGCGACTGGTGATCGGGTGAAATTTTCGAAATTGAGTTATAGAAATATTTGTTTCAGGTTCCTGAATAAAGAATAAAACTGTTTTTAGCCAATGTTCTGTGTGTGTGAAAAATAAATATCAGAAATATTTTCCATGATAGCATGCTTTATTTTGTGATGTCATCGACCCGGTTTCACAGCGTTTGGGCCATCCTCAGGATGCCTTGATAGACATTGTGATAACACAGACTAGAAAATTAGTTTACACACTCATAGTTGTCAGACATATGAAAGTCTCTGTTATCAAATTATTTATCTAGATTATCTGATGATAGTCGGATGATAATCCGACGCCTGAAACCGGTCGGTCGATGTCAAGACAAAGTAGCTGTGATGCTTTGCGTACTCAACTACATCAATGAAATAAATATCTCAAAGATAATAAATCGTAATCGTAATAATAAATCGCAATTGTCAGATTCCTTTTTGGAATTGTATCATCATCGAATCTGGCAATAAAGTTTCGGCCAATATTCATGAACCGGAAGTGTGAATCTACAGATACAATTATTTTTGAGATTTTCTTAATTTTATCCAAAACGGCTAAATTTTTTTTTTTCAATCGTGAACGCTAACTGCGCACATATACATAAGTATATCACTTTTATTTGAAACATTTTGACGGAAAAAATTATTTCTGTATGATTTTAAAGAATTTACACTTTAAGCTTAACTTTAAACAATTGCATAGTAGATATCAAATTTGTCAAAAATCGGTTAAGCGGAAGTTCGCCTTTAAGCTTTAAGCTATTTTCAAGTTTTCCGTTTTTCTACAATGTACACATTCATACAATGTACACATTTATAATTCTGTTACTAATATTTGAAAAATTTTCCGGAAAAATTGATCTTAGGTTTTCTGAGAGGAGCAGATTTGGCTCCCCTCTATAGAACCAGTCAGTTACAAATACTGTTCCATCTGGTGGGAATTAAAGGAATCAAATATGAATAAAAATGGCTACTATTATGGAATTTTGTTACTGAGCACTGTGAGAGTTGCTGTGCAGCAAAATCGTGTGAGTTTTTCAAACCAGATTATTTATTTATTTTGTTTTGACACCGAATAGAATAAACTAAGAATTTTTGGTCTATAAGATTGTTGGTCTTCTAAAATTTAGCAATCTAATTGAAAGTAATCATAGTAAAAAAATTGATTTAATTTAATAGAAATTGTTAAGTTGGGTGTACAGCTCATCGTTAACTGTTCCGTTACATTATCTGCAGTGTGATTGGCAGCGTAAAAAAAAAAAATACAACATTGACCCAATCATATTGCAGATATGGATTAATGGTGGAACTCACCTAAAATTAAGTTTCTTGAAGAAAAAAAAGGTTTCAATTTAAAAGTGATATTTTGATAGAAAATCGTGGAGCGAGTATCGAAAGAAAATCACAAAATGAAAAGAACCACTCACCAAAAGCGAACACTTCCGGTTACATAGTTTCTTCGAAATCTTTATGATGGATGCCTTCCAGAAAGACATAGAAAGAATTTAAGATTTAAAGTTTTGCATTATTTTTTGCCTTTTAAATTTATATTTTTCATACACACACACACACACACACACACAGAAACAATCGATAAGTTACTTCTTTGTCAGAAGGCTTCTCAACACATGTGTTTCTGGTGGAAACTCAAATGTCAAAAATCTGCCTCTTGTACCCAGTAAACAGGAAGTAAAAATTGTAGCAGTTCTTGTTCGAAATTATCGATTGGTATGTCTTCTCCTTGGGGAGACTGTATAAAAAGAAAGCTGTCTCGGTAACCCCTCTTTTAAGGGGATTAGAGGAACAATATGTTCCCTTCTTGTTGGTCAGATAATCCCCCCATTTCGAACATGATTAAAGAGCTCCCTTTGGCACTGCTTCTTTCTCAATAAACGTTTCCTTTCTCTTACTTTTGGTAAGAGGAAGTATTGCGATTTGTGTAAACTTTTAGAAATTGGGATTTCACCGGAAATACATGTTTTGAGATACCCTGAGTATGAAAAAATTGTTTTTAGCGAATGGTCTGTTTATGTGTGTGTGTGTGTGTGTGTGTGTGTGTGTGAACAAATATCTCAAAAATTATAACTCACAGGAAGCTCAAACATTATATTCTTTTAGCAACTACCACTGCATCGGACATTGAAGGTTTCGGGCAAAAATCTATCAACCGGAAGTGCGACTTTACTGATTTTTATTGTTTAAGTTTTTCGCGATTTTCTTTAACTTGTTAACTATTTACGTACACAAACACCTATCATTTATTTGGAACATTTTTCTGAAAAGATTGATTTCACAGGGATATAGGAGGTCTCTCAGTTAGTTTAAAATAAAATTTGCACAAGCTTTCTTGGTTTTGACATTGTGCCGCTCAGGTAAACAGGTAAAATTCCCACCATCACTTTTATTGCCAGCCTAACTAAAGATAGTAACATTGCAATTTTAAAGAAACTTTCTTGATTAAATTATATTAATTTGTGTAAGAGAACATTTTCTTTATTTCAGCTTTTCAGAGTTAACTATTACTCTTCAAATTTGTTACGGCGAATTATCCCAGTTTCTCCTACCATTTCAGCTTTTCAGAAGGAAGCTCGGCTGCCAATTGTAGCCCATTCGTTTATACAGTGCAGTGGCCGAGATAGATTCACGTAATGCATAGTTGAAGCGCTTGGCAGAACGATGGTGACGCTCGGTATGGCTAGAAATGGAAGCATACAATCCAGCGCTTGCTCGCGAATTTTCTCAATAATTGTAGCTTGATTTCGTTACGGTATGTAGAACCATGTCCATCATGTAATATTGTTACAACAATGCAAGGGATCGGTGCAAGAAATGGCCTTATATACCACAAACCGGAGTTGAAAAGAAAGTGTGCAATTAGTTCCCGAATAAAATTCACCGATTCCATTCCTATTGTATGAAATATACCACTATGCCGTACATTTTCCATGGTGCATATGGTTTCACCGTACCATACAAGCAAGAATTCTTGTACGGCATTAGCATTTCTTAGTAATACTTAAAGAAACAATCCAGCGAGAAACTATTGCCGTACAAAAATAATGGTACCGGAGAGTGGGAATAATGGTACCGGAGAGTGGGAATAATGGTACCGGAGAGTGGGAATAATGGTACCGGAGAGTGGGAATAATGGTACCGGAGAGTGGGAATAATGGTACCGGAGAGTGGGAATAATGGTACCGGAGAGTGGGAAAAGCGCTAAATTTTCAGATTATTTTCTGGCAAAAAGTGATTAAGTCCTGTACGGCATCTGTGAAATTGGATTTATATATTTATTTTAAGATAATCTTAGCCTATGCTGTACATAAATATCGGCTATTAAGGTGGTATGGCTCACGTTTTTTGCTAGTTTTGATGGTAAGTAATACATTGAATTACATGCCGTACATTTAGTATTATACCTGTCCAATGTAGTATTATTGTACAATGTAGTATTATACTGTCCGGTATAGTAAGGTATCTCGGGCCATACCACCTTAATAGCCGATATTTATCTACAGCATAGGCTAAATTATCTTAAAATAAATATATAAATCCAATTTCACAGATGCCGTATAGGACTTAATCACTTTTTGCCAGAAAATAATCTGAAAATTGAGCGCTTTTCCCACTCTCCGGTACCATTATTTTTGTACGGCAATAGTTTCTCGCTGGATTGTTTCTTTAATTACTACTAAGAAATGCTAATGCCGTACAAGAATTCTTTAACGAAAAATTACTCACTTGAGCGGAAAATTCATTTTTCCGTTGTAACCCCAGGCACCATGGAAAATGTACGGCATAGTGGTAAAACTTATTTTTTTTTCATCTCCGGCTTGTTGCCTATAAGTTTTATAATAGGTAATAATATTATTATTATTATTATTATTATTATTATATTATTATATTTATTTAATCAAGCTCTGTCCAATGAAACTAGGATTTTTTCCACTCCAGCTTAGATTCCCCAGTATATTGGTGGTCACTAGTTACTAATGGACAGGTTTCAAACGTACGTTATCTAGTAAGGACAGAGCACCAAGTGACTGACTGGGACACTAAGAAGGACTATTAAGGGCTTATGTATGGGTGCAAGGAGTGCAACCACCCTTTAATAAGTATTAGCTAAGTAAGTGTTCGGCTGTGGAGAGTATTGGAAGTAGAAGAAGAAGATGAGGGGTGTGGTTGCCATGGTGACCGCAAAGAGTACTTCCTCAGTGTGATGAATAGTTTATTACGTAAGGAGGGTTCTCATAGGACATTATGTTTAAATAGAGAAATAGTTAGCTTCACAAATAACGCTTTCCTTGGTCCATGATTTCTATACGTGTTTTATTTAATAGGGAAATTTATTTAAAAAAATATTAATTTTTTGTTGGCCAACCTGTATGCAATTATTTTATAGGAGGTATAATTTAGTATAAAACTTTTTCTTTTACTCAGTCTTACTTGTTGCAATTCTAACTTCCTCTTACTGCTGTCAAATTTTCAGCGGAAATAATGTTTCCAATTTTCACGTGAATACGAAAATGAAAAAGATTTTAGCGAAAGTTTTTAGCGCATGGATAACTAAAATATCTCAAACATAACTCACAAAAAACCGCAGGAAGCTCAAACTTGAGCTAGAAAATGGCTTCAACTATTTCTACAAACAACTGTCTAAAAATAAAAATGTATCACTTTTATTACAAACATTTTCTGGAAAACTGGAATTTGGGAAAGTTGTGGAGAAAGCAGCTGTCACACTTTCCACTAACTTAGTCCTTTTATATTTGCTATTGTTCTATCTACTATACAAAAAATAGTAGAATCAAATGGGTTTAGAAAAAACTGCTAGTTTCAAAAAGGGAGAAGGAACAGGAGTGAATTTTACAGAATTTTTTTTTTTTTTAGATTTTCTGGATTTTCTCGCTGAGATTTTTGCAATACCTGCTTATTCATATTCTAACAATTTCATTTGAAACATTGTTTTGGAAAAAATGCTTTTGGAGTTTCTGAAGAGCTCAAGGTTATGTGTTTACCTCTATTCGAAGTTCATTCTTGGTTCCGGCGACCGAATATTAAGGAAAATTAAATGAGCTTAAGGGAGGCAAAAGGGAAATCCCTTACTCGTTCGTCGAAATTAAATAGGTACGGATATTACGGTTCGTCTTAAATGTGGTGAATGAACGAAAATTCGGTCCTTGTAAGCGTTCCTGTTCACTTGAAGTTGCTATTATCAGTTTGGTGGACGCTGTAATGTCAGGAGAACATCTAATTCCTTCATCAGCACTACATGGTGCACCACAAGAATAATAATTTATAAATAAATATAAGTTTTACTATCGCTGTGTTACTGGAAATGTACGCAAATACCCTAAAACATTATATATATCATTATTATTTATTAGCCAATTAGCTAAATTATGTAAGGACGGATACCGCGAATCTAGCTAAACGGGTGATAGCAATTGCAGCACTCATTTGGGAGTCAGAATGGTGTAATAGGGCCGGTCGGAAGCGAGAAACGTTTGGGTAAATATAATTAATACCGCAGAAATATTACTGAAGGTCTTTAGAAGTATGTAAAGAGCGAGTAGCTTAAGGCGTTTCATTGGCGTGGTCAGACTTGCAAGGTCAACTCTTTTGTAACGTTATAATGTTGTTGAACTCGTGTATGATTCTCATCTGTTACTAGATAGATACGGTCTATGATGCATCATAGAATTGTGAAAAAGTCGTTGGCCACTGTCTATAACTGTAGAGTGCCTCTTCTTTTAAATCTTCAAGAGTATCGCTTCTAATGCTAAGGTGGTGAATGTCTAGACTTAAATTATTCCAGAGGTATCGTGATGGAGGAGGTAGTTGTAATGTGCGGAGACGGTCTGACGAGCTTCCTGTAGTAATGCGATGACGGTGAGTCCTTGCCGTGTGACATCTCATTCTGTACACATTATCTGATATACACCATATCTTAAAAAAAACCCAGTAAGCTGGACAAGAGAAACTACAATCAAGAACTACTGATTTAGCAGACAGACTTGATGGATCCGAGGGTGAGTAACTCTTCTGTAACTCGTTAAGAAAGGTAGTAGTACTTGTATAAGATTCTCCCGTAACTTGTGAATGACGTATCTTCGACTTGTTTGTGATTCTAGAAATAATTAGAGAAATATTACTTTCTGGACAAGCCTCACAATCGATCACAATACTTCCGCGCTTAAGCAGCAGTAACCGAAAAAAAAAAACAATTCGAGAAGCTTTTTCAACGGTCTCTGCCCGACTATCTAAGGAGGATGGAGTTTGCATTTATATTAATAATATTTCCATAAAATAAGCTGATTTATAGTACAGATCAGAAATAAGCTTTCATATAAAGAAATGATCAAGTTACTAGCTAAAAACCCAAACAGGTCATGTAAGCACATCCTCATAAATCAGTATAAATCTAATAGTTTGGGGAATATTTCTGGTCGGTTTGTTGCCCTACAACCAACCAAACAGCAGAGTGAAGTGCTGCAGCAGGTGAAGAGGCCGTCTCCATAACATCCCTATATAACCTCCGCCACCCCGCTACCTGAGCACACCGCATGATCCTCCGACTGGAGGGGGATGAATTGGAACTGTAGTAGTAGTAGAAAGTGAACAACCATCAAACCGTGTGATTTATTGAGGGCAAATCTTTAATTTCATTTTATTCAGCCCTCCGCCCCGTCTCTCGCACGTGAAAATCCAACGATTTACGATCTATTTTCTAGTCCCCTCCTCGCACCAACAAACAAGAGATATCCTTTTATTCTATAGTCAATATAAAATCTGATTTTGACTGAAGCTGATATTGGCAGTGGAGAAAGGGCGTAAGGGGAGAGGAAACAAGTTTATTATTTTTTTCTTATACAGCGTATTATTTCAATATTTCTGTAGAAACCAAAAATTATAACCGCTTGAGTGATGTAATTGGTTCAGCAAACTATTGTATCAGTACTGTGGAAAGTATTAGAGGATATATGTAACTAATATGACGTGTAGGACGTCTATTTGGAGGTTTTAAAAGACCACCTCAACGTTCAGCGTCAGAACGTCAATGGTGCCTGCAGAACATGAGGAAGATCAGAAACGACATTTAGAAATGAGACAATGAAGAAGGGAAATAGCCGGCTGGATACGGTGTGCGTAAAGAATGAATAGCGACCGGGTGCCTGAGTAAGGTGTCATGCAATCACTGCTCGCACAGTTTTGTGCGTTATTTCTGATTCATAATTAGTTTGTGTTTAGAAATATGAATACTTATTTTATAAATCTATTTTGCAAGTGAATAAATTAATGAATAAAGTATTAAACTTGTTGCAAATGAATTAATGAATAACTAATGTAATTAAGAATTTTTGCAAATGCAAATTCCTTTTTGTGACGTAAACTCTCGTCTTCTCTCTCTCCGAGTATGTGTGTGCATGTGTGTGTGTGTGTGTGTGTGTGTGTGTGTGTGTGTGTATGTATTTATAAGTATATGTCTGAGAGGTGAGTTTCAAGCATGTTGATCTTCTATATGTTAAGTCTCACAGGGTGTGTGATAGAGAGATTGCCATTCCCTCAGGAACTCAAGAAACTTGTGCAACGTAATAAAGCTATTCATACTCTGTATACAACTACAGTAAAGGGAGCATCCTGGCATACGGATACTCCCTTTCTGATTCCAATACGGTTCAAGACTGCGGGTCCTAGCTCCCACTGTACAGACTGTGAAGGAAATGAGAGAGAGAGTGAGACACTTCTCCGCCACGACTGCTGCCCATCACTTCTAAAACTTCCCCATTCCGTTAAGTTAGACCCATGGGGTGGGAGAAGTCTTCCACTAGTTCTATTATTAGCCTATGCATATGTATGAGAATCTGTGATTCCAGTAGAGCGCACTTGGGTAGTAAATGTGTGAGTCTATGTCTGTGTTAGTCGCTAGATATAATTTTGTAGATTTCAGCGACGAATCGCCGGTTCTTTTACTCTAGCTGTTGTAAGAGGAAGTATTACGATCGAATTTTCGAAATCAGTTTTCGCAAAAAGTTACGAAGTTTCCAAAATACAAAAAAAAAGTAATTAATATTTAGAGAAACGTTGTTTGTGAATGAATCTGTAATTATGTAAGTTTGAATAAAAATTCAAAAATGAAAAATCGCAGGAAGCTCAAACATGATCTTCTTTGTAGACACCACTGGTGCATTCGTGAGGCAGCTTTCAGGCAAAATCCATGAACCGGAAATGCGACGTTACTTACTTGCTTAGTGTCTCATTTTTACCATTGCCAGTGTTGAGGTTCCGCCAACATCTTGCTTCAGGATACCCAGCCTCTCTCTCCTTCCTCGTCATCCTAAATCCTCCTTGATCTGACTCTCTTTCTGGATCCCACGGCTTTAGTGCCATGCATTTCTCTCGCCAACCTAATCCCATCCATGACCGAACCAGCAAAGCTGATTTGACATTTTTAAGTGCGAGCTTTAACTTTATATTCCTCCTAATAGATACGTTCCTTCCTTTGACCTTATTGGTCTTCCCCTCAATTTTCGTAAAGGAGTGTATTAAGCTTGGTTCTTGCTTCTCTGCCTTTTCGTGAGAATCATGACTTGTTAATGTACTTAAGGATGGGCAAGCAGCAATACAGTTTTGTAAATTGCTGTTTTTTCGCCTTTTCTGAGACTTGAGTTCGAAATGAGATTTCACTGATTTTTTCTTTCCGTTTCTAACGATTGTTTCGAAAATGGCTTCAATGATATTCTTCAAATTTACTTACTAAATACATAAATGCCTATCATTTTTATTTGAAACAATTTGCTAGGAAAATTGATTTTTGGAAGTTCTCCGGAAGCTGCAATGTTCCGCAATAGTGCTCGTTCACTGAAATATTGGATTCTATCTATTATAAAATTTTAAATAAATTACATTATATGTATTGCCAGAATTTTAATTTTGAAGAAAATCGATTAACCGGAAGGGCCCGGAAGTGCCACTTTACAATACTTACCTAAAAAGAATCCAACAGTTTTCATAACTGGGAAACAAACTGCCGTCACCTATATCTGTTTGAGAGCAGCTGAATACAAATTTCCATATCTAAAGGAAGGATGTCAATTATAATTGCATTGTTTGCAGTCAGAGAAAATTGTGTGAATTTTCCTTACACCAGAGTGAGTTGTTTACTAATAAATTTCGACTTTCAGCGTTCTTATATAGAAGTCTTCGGTCACGATATACTGGTTTTTCAATTAGCAATCCAAGAATTTAACATTGGCTAAGAAACATAAAAGATTTCATATAAAGTGAGAACGTACATACATCATTGGTGCAATCCAGAACAGGGCAAGTGAAATTGTACGAGAAATTAGTGTTTCAGATTTGATCATAGAGGGAGGAAGAGAAACAGTGTGAGGCACTAATGACGACATTCAGTAATAACGACGAAATACTTGTGATGTATATTTAGTAGGGGGATGCGATGGTACGACATTATGGTACGTTATTCTCGATGATGTTTGTCGTAATCGAACTCCACCCCTTGTGTTTGAGGGTCGTTTTTCCTTTCCCTCTTTCTCTCTCACTCTTACATTAATATTATTGAATATGTTTGTGTAATGATAAGATATCTGTAACCATAGCCAACTATAAGATGGAACCATTCCTTGCTTCCCTCTATTCAAATAATCGATTATATTTATCGATCAATCATTGTACGTTATCACCATTTATTCCTTTTTTTATGATTATTATAATCTATCCTAGATAATGAACAACATGTAAAAACACAATATTCTCTCTATATTTTTTTAAATTCCCCTATTTTATGTTATATAAAAAAACATGTAAAATGACCAAAATAAAAAGGTGTCACTTGTAAAAGAACTTCGTATTTTGTGAGAAAAATATCACGTGACTTTTCCTTTTTCGTTTCTAAATTTCCCGTTGACAAACTTTTTTGAAATTCGAAATATTTATGATGTTTTTTTACTTTACTCCTCATTATGCAGGTATTGGGTCCCTTATATTAGTGGTTGGCTCTCTGGAAAGCGCACGACAAAATCTGGAAACTATGTTCACATGCCAAACACAGCAACGTGATGATGTCAAAGCTGTGTAAGAATAGAACCCTCAAGAGCCTCCCTGTTTAGGAAGGAACCAGATTGGTCTGGAGACAGGCCTCTTCATGAGGCACGGTAGGTTCAAAGAAACATCTACAACAAAGTGGGGATAATTAGCTCAGGGACCTTTGTGTAGACTATGTCAAGAGAAGAAAGAGACGTCCTCGCAACTGCTGTTCGATTTTGTTGCAATCGCTAGATTACGTTATGAGATCTTTGGCATGCTGAGACTAGAGAAGATAATAGCGCAATTATATCTGGTTTGGGAATAGGTCCTCAATCTCATGAAGAAGAGAGGTTTCTCGTACTAGAGTAACAAGGGTAGGCATAATAAGACTCAAATTGGCAGCAATATTTGAGGAATGGTACGTACCCCATGTTCTTAAGTCGTATTACCCGGTTGACGAATTTTAAACTTCCTAGTTTTTTCATTTTTTGAATATTTGTGTACGAAAGAGAGAGAGAGAGAGAGAGAGAGAGAGAGAGAGAGAGAGAGAGAGAGAGATCATTAGCGGAAAACCTTGTTTTCATATTGAGGGCACCTTGAAACAAATATTTTCGATGAAAAGTAAAAATTTCAGAAACTGAACCATTGCTAAGTTTCCTATTAAAGCAATCAAAGAAAATTGGTTGACTGCAGTGTCGTTGGTACAAAAATTTTGTTGACTTTTTCAAGAAAAAACCTATACATTTTCTCTTATCATAAAAAAAAGGACTATATTTTAACACATTGGAAGGACAAAACACTCTAAAAAAGAATTGAAATTATTTCTCTTTCATATGACGTCATTAAATGTTGTAATAGTGCGATAAATATGACAGAGACTTATAGACAGAGAAAGAGATAGAGCTGGCGGCTCAGTAATGTTCCAGGTCATCTATCAGCTGTACAGAACCATCCACCGTACAGCACCCTGGTGGCTGATGTAATCATCAAGATTGATTCTATGTATGCTTTGATGTATGCATAATTACCAACACACATCACACGCTTACAGAACACAAGTTCAAACTATATCTTCCCAAAATAGATTTACTAATTCATACATTTTATTACAAATTACATCTCGCAATGTTCGAGTATGACATTAAATCAATCAATGTTTATTATAGTGAAAATTTGTTAATTTATTATCTTTAGATTTAAATATATCGATATATTTATATGTGTGTTGGTATTTCTTAACAATATGTCGTATACACTGTGTAATAATGATGTAGCTAGTTTTTTTTCACTTTATCTTTCTGCAGGAACAAGTTTTGGGTCTGAAAAAAATGTTTTTAGAAAGTGATCTCTATGCGTTTGTGTGTGTGTATGTGTGTGTGTGTGTGTGTGTGTGTTTGTATATATATATATATATATATAAAACATCTGAAAACAAAAAATCGCAGGAAGTTCATACTAGATATTCCATTTATTATTATTATTAATCCTCTTGCGGGGAAGGACTAAATCCTACACTATCCAAAGCCCCAGTTGGCCCCCAATATAGCTACCCAAAGAAAGAAAACAACAAACTGGGCCTAGAACAGAAATCCCGACCGGGTCTAATCCACCTAAGATTCGCCGCAGTCCGAACAAATCGAAACCTAAAGGCAAATAGCCTTCGCTCTTCCAAAGACATCCTGTTCTGACCAAAGATCCTGAACCTAATTTTCTCACAAGCCAAGTAATAACGGTTTTCTTTAAATCTGGGACGCTAACTATACAGTTATAAATGAATCACTTTTATTAAAACAATTTTTCTGTAAAATTTGACTTTTAAATCTTATTTGTATTTGTTCATTGTTGGTGCTGTCTTCTGCACTACGGTGTCATCAATCAGCTACTAGTGTTCTGGGTAAGAAAGTACATGTGCACCAAAACCTCTATATTTATATTGTTAAGAAAAAAATGAGAGAAAATGATAATTCTAGAATGAAATGGTAGTTATCTTTAGTTATATTATTTATATATTTATACTATAGTTATACGTATTAGTTATATTTCATTTCGGAATTATCATTATCATTTTCTTAAAAAAAAAAAAAAAAAAAAAAAAAATAAACCATATCATCATTTGGATGAATCAATTTTTGCACCTTCACTCTCTCACTTCAAACAAACTTTGAGGATAGAGGAAAATCCGAGATTGATCAGAATTTATAGAAAGAAATATACCTTGCCGGATTAAATCACAAAAATGATATTTCCTTTAATCCCAGCGCCAATCAATCATAAAGCTTTTGATAAAGAACCGTCAACCGAAAGTGAAACTTCAGTGATTTGTTTTCTTCAGTTTTAACGCGCGTTTTCTAAAAACGGTTCCAGCGATTTCATACCAACTTCGCATACTCAGTATACACATAAATGCCTATCACTTTTTATTGAAAAATGTTTTCCAGGAAAATTGATTTTTAATGAGTAATGGAGGTGGTGCAAAGTTGAGCTTTCCCCTAATGTGCCAAGTACAGGGTGCGGTTCTACCACCTATATCTTAATAGTTGAATATGAGTGTTGGCCCGCAAAGCTAGATGATATCTGTGTTTTTGATTCGTCTGATTGCGATTCTCATCTATCATCAGATTATTGCTTCAAGTTCATATAAAGAGCTGACTTCAACCTAAGTTTCTGTCACGCACCACGCTCTCTCTCAATTACCACCACACCACACCACACACTCTAACAATTAAATATTGTACGCTCTTTCAATTATTTCTGACCAAACATTTAGTTGCTGAAACATTCGCATACCATTCTAGAGCGGCTGATACCTGAACTCGATGCTTTGATGGCTACCTATCTATTGAGACGAGATAACAATCTCTGATTCCGTTCTGTTGAGGTTGAACTGAACGTACCTACTAGGTGCGTGAATTTTCCTTTAGATATTCTGGGACACTAGTCCATTGAATCCGACTGGCTAGACTCTTGTATACTTCAGCCCCAGTCCCCTCAGGGGCCTTCGATTCTTCCGTAATACTATTTAGGGTCGATGCTTCTATTATTCAGCTTTGTAGAGAAAGTTTTGTCTAAGCTTTTTTCTATGTAAAGTACCAAGTTTATAAAAATCTGTTATTTTGAAGTTAAGAAAAAACAGTATGAACATCGTATTGTTTTTGACTATTTTGCAAGATCTTGTGCAATACTCCTTCTTGACATTAGTGACATCTCAAAGTTGCAGTTTAGCTAAAGAAATTTTACTTACTAACTTATCTACTCAAATCTTTTACTGTTAGGTATAGAGGTATAACAAAGCTGCCCGTATTACCATGAGTCCTGGCAGCGAAGTTTGGCATGGTTCCAGGATGTATTCCTCTCACGACATGCTGCCATGATGGTTTCTTGCTATATCAGTTTTTCCTCACTCTAGACATGAGCGAATCATCTTAATTGGCTGTCTTTAATAATTACTTGGAGGGGAAATTATTAAAGAATATTAAAAACTGCAGCTGTACTATCATTGCGCTGGTTCTCACCCGGTCCTGACGAGTCTTTCCAGCCATCGTTCGAAATATGTCACTTCTCTGGCCAGATGATGACTGAGTCATGGTCCATATTCTCGCTACCGTGCTGATGAAAACAAACGAACAAAATTAAGCCTTGAAGCGTGCGCACTTTAAATGCAATTTCAATTAAATCAGGACTTTTGTTGTTGAAAGTTAAACGGAAATTAAAGCTGCTTCAAGATCGCCCCATTAATAATTTTTGGCGCTACCTCTGAATGCATAATCAGCCGGAAAAATTTGTTAAATATTAATTAATAAATTTAGAGGCTGAAAAGACAGGATGCAAGACCTTAATAGATTTGAATATCATCAAGTATACTTGCACTGCTGCTTAATGGCTCTCTTTAAACTGGGCTGAATCCAGTACACAATCCTTACACTACAATAATTTCTAATGCTGTACAATCCCTTCCATGAACAATTATACACAATGATGTTGACTTTAATTAAATCATACCCTCACCACCACTCAAAGTGTCTCTACTAACTAAATATTCGGCCGCCAACCATCTCCGACTAAACTCCAAATGCCTTCCATTTCTCCTAACCAGCTGGTGAAGTTATGAGTTTAGGAATCATCCGACGAGGAGCACGCACGCACGCGCGCCAGCGCCGGAAATTAAGACTTACAACAACAGTACCCATAGATTTCACCATTAGCGGATCTAGTGTTTCAACTCTAGGCGTGTTGAACGGAAACTTAGCGGGTTAAGATAGTTATGAAATGCGACTAAGTTTATAGTCTGTTTGTTGAGTGTGTGTGTGTGTGTTTGTGTGTGTATCTATCTGTGTGTGTGCTGCCTTGGGTTATACGATATACGGGAGAATCCTACCAAGTCTTCCATCTTAACGAGCTGGATACGGTTGGAAAACACATCTGTTTCTGTAAGTAAAGCTTTAGCTACTAAGTATTAATTCAAATATTCATTTATTTGGCTAAACTACTGTAGTAGTACTGGTAATGGAGGGGATGATCTACCCCCACTTTTATATATATATATATATATGATATATATAATAATACTAGAGATTACAGCGACAAACCAAGTCGATGTGGCTGCTCAATTTCATTGAGTTGCTATAAAAAACACAGATTTACTAATCTATCTTCATGAGACAATCTCAAGTCCAAAAGACACAAACGTTACAAAACTAAAGTAAATAGCGCAAAGAATAAGCGAAATAAGAATGAAACATACATAAATAAACTCAATACGCAGGGCCTTAAATAATACTATTTATCAATGACCGTAGATGTGATTATGGAGGATTCCCAAGGAATCCAAGATAATTTGCTCCGCCAGCCGGGTCAAATTCCCTTTGTCAATGCCGACATTATCAAAAAATTCAGCAGTAGCCATTGGGATCGCCCCCCGAGAGCCGAACCATAAGCCGTGAACTGCAAAGTTCCTTTCTCCAAATTCTTGTAGGAACTTTTCTTGGAGAAAGTTAACGCACTTCTCATAAATCGCTCTCTTTTCTTCATTAATCTGCTTGGCCTGGTCTGGATCGTTGCTCTCATACCTAACCGTAGGGTCGACAACTAACGCAGATCGACTATCTTTATCGAATGCTACTATATCTGCGTATCTTGAGGCGCCGTCCGTGTCAACACAGTAGACCTCCTCATAGCATGCATAGCCTTTTTCCTTTAATAACTCGATGACCCTACGTTTGACATTGTGGTGTCGGCGAGTGACAAGGAGCATGTTGTTCGGGCATTTTCCCAGCACATGGGCCGGAGTTTCGGTCTCTCTTCCGCATTTGCGGCATATATATTATAGTATTTAATATGTATAAATACTATATATATTAGTAGTATGAATTATAATAGTAGTGATGTACCTATTACTACATTACTACTATTATATTTAGTAAGATTTATTTTATTTTCTTACTGCTCTAAGAGGAAATATTACGAAAACCAATAAAATTGAGTTATTTCTTCAAAAATAAAAGTTTTGTGCCGCCCCCCCGGGAGTACGAAAAATGATTTTAGTGAATAATCTGAATTGTGTACATGCGTCAAGCGTTAATAAAGTATCACAAAAATCTTCATGTCTGACGTGGTGGACCTACCTAAATATTAGGCCTAAGTTTGAGCTGCCTGCGACTTTTTGTTTTTGAGATATTTTGTTAACAGATATAAAATAAAGTAGGAATCAATAAAGACTCAAAAAAACAAAATAAAATAAAAAGAGATTAGTAGTAGAAAAAGTAAGAACTAAAAAAAAATTATTAACAACAAGAAATCCCTTTTGTAAATATTGAACTTACGAACCGTATATCTAGCCATAACTATTAAAGCAACGATCCAAATACACACACAGACACAGAAACATTCGCTAAATATTTTTTTTTTGTATTGAGGGGACTTGCGCATGTAATTACGGTGAAAACTGAATTTTGAAAAGCTGGCACGATCGCAATACTTCCTGTCACGAGGAGAAAGAGAAAGTAAAAAGTAATTTAATAAAGATAAACAGGATTAGTTATAATCTTAATTTATATTATTTGATATGCAATTGGTATAGTGAACTAGTTGGTGTTTCCAAAATAGCGAAGGCTTAGAAATTGTAAATGGCACTGTCTTGCGTGAATGAGATGAGCGAGTTATACATATTTCCTGTGGAATATTGTTATACTTTAACTATAATAACTAGTCGGTGTAACTGGCTCGGTGTTGGTGTATATTATCGACAGACATTTTGTGTGTATGTGTGTGAGTATGTGTGCTAGTGTTATACATTTCAACTTAACTTTATATATCCAGGAGAACGGTGTGATCCAAAGAGAGAGGGAATGAGTGAGGGAGTTAAGCCAGGTGCGTTACATTATAAGTAAAGTTGGCAACATTGGCTCTGAATCTAGGCTCTCCCAATTTCCTCTTTGCAAGCGCCACCTCCTCCTCCGCCTTACGTTACTACCTTACTTACCCCTACAATCCCACCATAGTTCATTTCTCTGGGTGACACAATATATACTTCCATACTTCCACCCAGTGCTCCTCCCCCCACCAGTTCCCAGATTCAGAAGGCCGTCTTTCCTTTACTCTCTCCCACCCTCCTGGTAATATTTACGAAAATGTTTTTCCTCGCCGCCAGGTAACAACATTGGCTCTCATATTTTACAATACTACGTGCTGTATATATTAACTATATTTTACAAAAAAAAAGAAACTAACAAACCTGAATTTATGATTTGTAAAAAGTAAAAATCTGAAACACTCACACGGAATCTCTCTAACTGCGATTTACAAAGTTATAATTGGCAAACTATCTTGAAACTTATAATTTTTATTAAGTATTTAGTAATTTTCGATATTTTGTGAGGGATCACATAAACTTGTGACTCGTCATAACCTCTCTAAAATCCATACTCTTGGAAAAAAGGTTTCATACAAAAGTGATAGATTTCTGGATGTATGGCATAGTATGCCACGTTTAGTGTTACCGTTGGTGACTTTTTATAAAGTATTGTTGGTGAAATCAAAATTGAATGAAATTGCTAGTTATTAGATGGCTAAAAAGAACTTTTGTATTTTTATTTCTAGGCCTTGAAAAAGTAAATATATTTGTCGAAACGTTGCCAAACTTATAGTTTTTTATTTATTTACATAGACTGAAACTAAATATTTTTATTTACTATGAAAAATGTTCATAATGTATAGGGTTTAATGAAAATGATTCCTGATGCGAGAAAATCGCAAAAAAAAACTTGAAAAAACCATCCAGTAAAAATTATTACTTTTAGTGAAGTGTTTTAGATCGAAACCGGCGATATATGATCCATTGGTATTAGCCGATTTATAAATGGAGAGGCACACTTACACACAAACAAATAGAACCCAATGTCGGCCAATAGAAAATTTTTTCGGACCCAATAGGACTAAACAAATTGGTAAATTTCATAAATTGGATTTTCTCTCATAACAGATAGAGAAAGTAATGCAATCGCAGTAAGAGAAAGTAAAGTAATATGTTCACTTTCTCTTCGCACATTATTAAATTAAATAAATATAAGTGAATTGTTTATTTAAATATATTTGTATTTGTAAATTTATAGTACATTGAACCCAAAAATAAATATAACAGAGTTGAATGCATAGAAGAACGGAAGGAAGTATTGCGAACTTGTTTGCGAGGGGGTGAGTAGAGGGGGGTGTTTCTATTTACGTGCACCCCAGTTCTTTGTACGGACTTGTATCTTTTATTGCAGAATCCAAACTAACTAGTCCGCCCCTCTTTACTATTCTCTTTGATTTACATCCGTACTAAAAATAAAATTGATGAATTAGATCGCTTGTTAAAAACTAGATATTCTTCCATTTATTTTAAGTTTAAAGAGAGCTGAAGAAAGAGATTGAGAGAGAGAGAGAGAGTCGAATGAGTTCTAGAAACAGTAAGAGCTGATTGGAGGGTGCAGATTGTAAGGTTCTTCTACCTTAGTTCCCCCTACTTTAGAGGCAATCTACTGTCGAGACTGAAAACATAGCTGCAGCCCCCGCTAATGGAGTTAAATATATAAAAAAAATATAATAGCGAATTTGTAAATCGTTAAATGATTGGGTGACCTCGCAATTTGACTGTTCCATGCCTTCCATGCAGCATCGCCTTATAGCATTCATGACGAAAGCACAGAAAAATAGAAGATCAGAGGGGACTAGGAACTTCTTCAGGATGTTGACATTGCTGCGGGTATCCTCGCGCGTGTTGTCCTCACGCTTTGGTCTAGTGGCTCGCTTTTGGTGGAGAATTCAGGGTTCGAATCCGGTGAGGGAAAAGTCGGTGTTGACCCAGCATCCAGAGAAAAAGTAGGAAGCTAATGGTAGCGCAGCTGGGTAGCGAAGGCCGGAACTAAACGGCGAGGGTACTGCGGCGTTCTTACCACACGTCCCCCAATGCAAATCTCCCACTGGCAAGCCTTGGCTCTTCATTGGTTGTTGCGCTCGTTGTTATTATAATTAACTATTAAATCAGCTGGTTCATTACGTTATTAACCACATGTTTTATTCAGAGAGATTTATCAGAGCCGTAAAATATTGAAAAATATATTTGCTATAATAACTTTTTAACGACTTATTAAAAAAGTCATAAATAAATAAAATTATATATATAAATTAAATCCAATAACCAGGTATGATCATAATTTTGCGCCCATTTATGAACCTACAAATGAGACAACGAGTTTTGACCAAAAAAAAAATCAACAAACAAGCAAGATACAAATCTGTCGACAGCGGGCCACCAACATCCTACGCAATCGTCTTATAAGTTGGCAAACATGTGGTGACATGTGTTACACCCAGTGATGTACAATACACGAGACTCAACAGTACCCACAGCAACGTACCCATAAAACATTAACAATAAAAAAAACAGTGACATATGTAACAATCAAATATATCTCTGCTCAGTTATATATACGTACATATAAAATAAAAATCACCAGATAATGTAGCATTATATATTTATAAATAAATAGACCATGGTTTTTATGTACATGGCCCCCGCATATTGAGCAAAAAAACAAAAACAGATTGGAATTTTGTAGTGTTAAGATTTGTGTAGCTCAGGTTGTTTCTTATTTTGTCTACGCCTCTTCATATCATTAATTTTTTTTTATCAATACTTAACTTTAACTTGTAACATTATTACATTAATGCTCCTGTACAGATGTCAGATTAATTAAAAAAATAAATAAATTGTAGTATAAAAAATCAGGCGTGAAACATACACACCACTTTCTATTACTTGTGTTAATACAATTATATATAAAAATGACCTTTTAACCTTCAAATTTTACTCATTTGTTCTATTATAAATATAGAGCTGGTGGGGAGACAATTGGCGGCAGATAGAGAAGTGATTGCTGACAAAAATAATTTTTTTTTTTTTAAAATGTTTCTAATAATAGTGACAGATTTACATCTGTGCAGTTAGCATAATAGCCGCGTTAACAGATATCGTTGTAGTCGTAGAGAAAATTACAAAAAACAACTCACTAACCAGTCCTGCAAAGTGGCGATTCCGACTTTATTCGAATTTAAAATTCTAGCGTTGCTTGTAATGTACATTAAGATTATATAGGTGTTACATCATGTAGAAGTAGTACTTTCGAGGAAAACTTACCGCTACTGTTCCCCTCAGAACCTTTCAAACAAAATCTATGTTCCCGGGAAAATGTTTCAAATAAAAGTGATCGGTACCAGAGATATTTTCCGTGATAGCCTCTGCTTCTTCCAGCTCTGCAAACCTAACCACAACACCCAAGTGATAGCTATTTGTGTGTGTAGGTAGTATACAAAATTTGACGCCATTTTTCAGAAAATCTTTAAAAACTTAAATTTGGTTCAAAATGGAAACTGGATTTGGTTCAAAATTTTTGTGTCAGCTGCGCTGGTAGTTCTTGAACGGAATAGCAAGTTTGTGCTTCCTCCTTTTTTGGTTTTTGAAATATTTTGTTCACCACTCACACACACACACACACACACACACACACCTCAAAACAAGTATTTCCATTGAAAACTCAACTTCGAAAATTTGTCACGATCGAAATACTTCCTCTTAGTAGGAGTAAGAAAGAGTAAACACATGACCCGCCTTTTCCCATTGTATTTAGTAAGTTCCTATGGGAATTTTTGTTTTTTTTAATTTGGAATATTTAATTCTCCAGTTTAGTATTTTTATAATTAATGTAGCTTAATAGTGGCTAACGGTAATATGTTGATTGTAGAAATATGAGAAGAGACAATTTAGGCACTTCAATGTATGATTGCCGTCTTACTTTACTAATGTCTCCTCATTGTGTAGTGTGTTTGTGTGTCAGGTGTGTGTGTGTGTGTGCTTGTTTGTGGCGTAGAGAGGGTAAAGAAAAAACGTAAATACATATTGCACCCGTGATGCAACCTTCATCTTTATGACAGGTACATTTTTTGATTTTTGTTTTACAGATATGCTTACCTGAAATACAGCAGAGTACTGCATGAAACATGTCTTGAAGAATTTTTTACTATCTCTTACTCCTCCTGGTGAAGTATGACCATTGCAATTGTGTCAAATGTTCGAAAAAAGAATTTTTTAGTGAAATACATGTTTTGAGGTCCCCTGAGTACGAAATGAAAGTTAATGGTTTAGCTTAATCAATATTAAGAAGTTCTAAAGTTCAAAATTGTGGCATATGTTTTATCTTAGATAATAGGCTACTTCTAAAAGTGATTAGTGATTGGTTTTTATTATTGTAAGCGGAAGTATTGCAATCGTGTCCAATTTTCAAAATTGCTATTCACTGGAATACATATTGTGAAGTCCTCTGAAATATATGTGTGTGTGTGTGTGTGTGTGTGTGTGTGTGTGTGGTTTTTTTTTCCTGGCAATAGTACCCCTATTGTCAGAGAGTTTATTAATGCATGCTCCATACAATAGATATTACATGCATATCTAATACATATTATAATTATAAATATACATAAATCTAAAGTTTACAATAATAATAGAGGTTAATACTTAAAATTATTCTCAAATTAGTGCAGTGATCAGTCAAGTTTTTGTTAGTTTTAAAACAATTTTATAATTGGTTGAACAGAATTTTCATTTTTATGATTCATTAAGGTAAAATATAATTTAATAATATAATAATAAGATTAATTACAATTATTTAATTGAGAGGTATATTGCAGTTAGCCTATAGTGCACCTAAAACATCACAGACTTTCTAGATTAATGTTTTGAAGAAATTTTTGAAAAAATTTGACATTATCTTTCTGGATCAGCTTGGATTTATTAAACTTTGACCACATATAACAAACTGCTTTAATAATGGCGCTCTCTGCTGGTCATGCAGATTACAGTCAAAAATTAGGTGGTCCCATGTTTGAGGAGTTTGTCCGTCGCAAGAACAGGCTGGATTGTTAATTATCTTGAAACGGTAGAGATAGGCTCTGTTTTTGCCACGACCACTTAGAGCTTGTGCGGTATAATAATTAAGTAAGAATTCCGTTTTCCTCCGTGATTAATATCGGGAAAGAACTTCTTTGTGTGATATCCCTTCTCTGTTCTAGCCCAACAATTTTCCCATCTCTCAAGTCCTTCTTTATCGAGAACTGCTTTTATGAAAGATCTTGGAACTTTATGATATGTTTCAGTTAAATTAAGTTCCATTGATGCTTGCTTTGCTAGAGTATCTGCTCTTTCATTGCCGCAATATGTGCACGCACCCAATTAATCCTGATGTTTATCTTGTTTGTTATATTTATACTGTTAATTAAATTCCTTGTATTTTCTATTAAAGGTAAGTGGTTGCGGTAATTATTAATACTGTCAATACTGATTCTGCTATCCGTGTAGATGATTACATTCTCCACCTTTCCCAATATATGAGGGTCACAAAACTGAACCCACTCTAATGCTTTAATGAGAGCTAGCTGCTCTGCCTGATTATTTGAGCAATATTTGTTTAAACGGAATTTTCCTTCTTTTATGATCATTTTGTTTCTGTAGACCACAAAAGAGCATCCAACAAACTCATCAGACTTACTCCCATCTGTAAAAATTGCAATAGGGCTCTCTTCTTCAAAGGCTTCCTTCTCTAACTTGAATGTCCTTCCCGGATGGATCCAGGAAGAAATGTTTACAGGTGTCTCTGGCAAAAAGTTCAACCCCTCTACATAGCCTCTCTCGATCAAATATTGTTTTGAGACTCGATCAATCGTTAGAAAAATAGGTTGAATATTTGCAATAACACACGCAGCCTCATATGAAATTGTCTTAAATCCTTTTATTATTCTTAATAGGATCAGTCTATGAATTTTGTTTAGTTTTGTTTATTAATTTCTTTCTCTGCACTCTTGTACCATACTGGGGCAGCGTATGTATAAGAAATGGTATAAATGCTCCTTTGTAAATTATATCTAAAGCACCGCTGCTGATTCCCCAATAAACTTTAGCGGAACGTGAAAGTTTGTTTATTATTTGCAAACTTTTTGAATAAATATAATCAATATGCTTGTTCCAATTAAAGTTGCAATCAATTATAACTCCAAGGTACTTGAGTTCTGTTACTAATTCTAACTTTTCATTATTAAGGAATAAACTAAATTTCGGTTTATATCTTTTACGCGTTATGTGCACTGCTTTAGTCTTTATGCTGTTAAAAACCACCTTACTTTTGGTTGACCAGTCTTCAATTAACCCCATGCATCGGTTTCCCAGACATTCTAGTTGTAAAGCATCCTTTGCTCGAGCCAATATGATGAAATCATCTGCAAATGCTAAGCATGTTGTATCCTGAGGAAAATCTAGTTTTAGCAATGAGTCATACTGGAGGTTCCAAAACCCAGGTCCACAACAAGAACCCTGAGGGCAACCCTTGGATACTTTTCTACTGATGGTGAAGTTTTTTGTTTTGATGAAAGCTAGTCTGTTTGAAAAGTAGCTTGTTGTGAGATTATACAAATTACTGGGACACCGAAAATCTTTTAGCGCTGTTAGAATGGCCACCATGGAGCGTCAAATGCCCCTTTTACATCCATGCATATGAGTAAAACATCAAATTTCTTTTCAAGGCTGTTATCCACAAAACGTTTTACTTCCATTATGGCATCTACAGTGCTCCTTTGAGGGGTGAAGCCATACTGTCCACTTAGTACCTTAGTAACATAGCCATACAGTAACTTATTACTGTTCAGATAATGCATTATTCTATTTATCATTACTTTCTCCAACAATTTGCCACTAACTGGCAGCAGACTTATCGGTCTAAATTTTTCTACAGAATTGTCATTTTCTTTTCCCGGTTTAATTAAAGAAATTATGACTGATTTTTTCCAAATAGTTGGAAATATTCCTCTAAAAAGACATTCATTGTAGATAGAAGTGAAAAATAGTGGGAAAATACTAAAAACTTGTAATATGATTTCTACTCCAAGACCGTCTTCTCCTGGTGATTTTCCTATTTTAAATGATCCTAAAGCGTTGTCCATTTCTTGAACTGTAAATGGAATGTCATTTTGTGTTGAAAATTATTTCATTGCATCCATTCTTGTGCATTTATTTGTATAACTGTCGTCATTTGGATCGTCTATTGGAACATATTTGTCCATTAGTAAATTTAATGTCTCTGTTAGTGTTTGTGTATACGTTCCATCCTGTTTTTGTAGTGAAGAAAATAGGGTTTGAGTCTTTATTCTTCCAGCTGCCGCTTTATAGATACAATTCCATGGGTCCTTTTTTGTGGTTCCACTACAAAATTCTTTCCAAGATTTCATCTTTGTTTCTTTTATTAGTTCAAGGTATTGTTGCTTAAGATTAAAATATTCCTTTTTTCGAATTTCTCTTAGTGGTTGATCTGTATAAGTTCTTTGAAATTTCCTCCTTTTAGAATTAACTTTTTTCTGAGGTCGGTTAAGCTTTCTGTCCACCAGCATACCGATTTTTGAGAACTAATAGTATTCTTTCTCTTTCTCCTTGGGATTGCTAAGTTGGCCGCTTTTTGAATAGAGGCAATGTATTTTTCAATAAATTTATCAAAATTTTTTACTTTTGGAATCTTTTCCGCAATAAGTCTATCAATATTTTCGCTTATAGGACTGTATAATTTATGTTCATTTAATTCTAAGCTAAACAACTTAATAAATAAATATGTAAGTTTTTCATCAAAGAGAGTCCAATTAGCTTTATAATAATTGTATGGTATAAAAAATTAGATTTATTACATTTTTATCTTTAAACAATTCATAGGACAATAGCTGGTGGTCAGATCCACTTTCTTCAACACCAATTTGCCAATTTGAACAATGCTTTATCATAGAAAGATTAGCCAATGTTAAATCAATATTACTGTGTGAGTTAAGAGTATGGAAGGTACACTGTCCAACGTCTTCATTTAGTACTATTAAATTCTTTTGCACTATAAAAGCCTCCAAATCTTTGCCACGACTATTATTAATTGTGTCAAACCATAGCGAGGATCTTGCGTTAGAATCGATGGCTATAAGTAGAGGATAATTTCCTACAAAGCTAATGACTTGATCTAATTTATAAATATCTCCTTCTATATCTCTCAAAGAGCCAAATAAGCACTGAGCACCCAGAACTTACAATTTTTTTTATAAATTATTTCAACCAGAACAAAGTCTTCATCGCTCTTATTAGACAATATCATAACATCTAAATTATTATTGAGAATGACTACTGCAGCTCTTTTTCTGCCTTGGCCTGCACAGAATACTTTTGAGTTTCCTGGGAAGCCTATAACTGAATCATTGTAATTGTATGGTTCTTGGATAAGTAGTATATCTATTTTCTTGCGATTAATTATTTCACAAATATTTGATGTTACATTTCTGGACTTTCTCATATTTATAACACCTCAGATAATTTAAGTGATCGCTGATTTTACTTACGTACTTATTACTGGCCATAGTCAATGTTTTGTTGTTTCCTTTTAATATAATTTGTGTAACTCGGACAGTCCTTACTATAACATGGATGAGAAACATCAAGTTTAGTATGTGATTTTAAAAAATTATTACGAAATGAACAATTTATGCATTTTATTTCAGTAGGATTTTTAGAACAATCTTTAATGCTATGTTCTTTTCCACAATATGGACAGATTATTTCATTCTTGCAATCTTTTGATTGGTGGTTAAATCGATTACACTTGTAGCAATGAACTATCGATATATAATCATCAACCTTACACATATTCCATAACGTTTTTATACCTAACCCCAGAAAATTTCGACGTAGAATAGGGTTAATCTCTAGGATAAGATGTCTGTTATCATTTTTTTTATTTTTTTAAATATATTTAGTAATAATATCTTCGTTACAGATTGGTAATTCAGAATTCTGTTCTTTTATAATTTCTACTGCATTATCTATTGTTATTTCAGGAGGAATATTGTAAACAATGATTCGAGGTCTAAATTTCTTTGTAGGTTCAGCTATTAGAGAATCTTTACATACTTTATTAACTTCGTTGCATAAAGTGATAATATCCTCTTTCTTATTTGATTGCACTAACACTCTTCCTTTAGAAATATTAATCATTTTTGTAACGCCTATTTTTATTTTACATGGGTTAACCTTCTCCATAACTAACCTTTTAGTGTCTTCACTATTAATTGTTTCATTATTTGGTTTAACTATAGCTTTAAAACATAAGGATTCTACATCACTTACCTTATTATGTTTAATAACATCAGAGTAAGTTATGGCCTGATTTGCAGTAACATTTTCGAAGTTATCTCCCTTCCGATTAGTAGCAGATTTAAGACTTTTAATATCTTTCTGCACTTTATTAAACACTTTTGTCAAATTACTAATAGCACTTAAAATATCTTTCTTCAAATCATTCCGAAGATTTCCACTCACTTTAGTTACTGTACGCAATTGTTCTAGAGCACATTTGAACTCGTTTTCATCACTTGCCTCCATCTTTCTTCTCCTAAACAATTCATAGGACAAGAGCTGGTGGTCAGATCCACTTTCTTCAACACCAATTTGCCAATTTGAACAATGCTTTATCATAGAAAGCATTGTGTGATTCCAAAAAACAATGATTCGAGGTCCAAACACCACATGGGATCTGAAAAAAAAATAAATTTTGCTGGAAAAATGTTCCAAATTAAAGTGATAGGCATTATGGGTGTAAATAGTATATGGAATTCAAACATAAATGCCAAGTGTTCAACTTTTGCATTGCCAGTGCACTACATTACTACAAATTTGGAATGAGATCATGTGGTGTGTGTGTGTGGTGTGTGGTGAGTGTGTGTGTGGTGTGTGTGTGTTCAGCACAACTCAAAAACGGAAAATCGCAGAAAGTTCAAACTTGATATTTAATTCAAATTCTACCAAGGAGGGGGCGGTAATAAAGTTTTGGTCAAAAATCAGTATCCACTTTACTAAATGGATTTTCTCAATTATTTGCGATTTTCTGAAAACTGGCTTTAATGATTTTCTTATAACTTGGTATATCAACTAAACATAGCAAGTGCTGCAACTTTCATTTGTAAAATTTTTTCGGGAAAGATTGTTTTAGGGGGGGGGGGGTTGTGAAGGGGTTGAAGTTCGTCAGTCTCTCGGAAATACTATTTCCATATATCATCCCATACCAACCTATCATCTATATAATATTAATAAGAAATAAATGTGTGGCGAAAATTTGAAATCAAATGTGGAAGTTTAAAATTTTTTAATGATAATGATATACATTTTTCTTGACAATAAATTTCTTACCAATTTTGACAAATATTAGAATTTTTGAACATTTCAAAGAAACTGAAATTGAAAGTCATCTGATATTGAAACTACACAAATTTTTAGCCACATATAACGGAAGTTAACCAAAACTTTCTTGTCAGGTCTCCTAATATAGAACATAAATGAAATTTTCAGGTTTGAATATTTCATATTCAATTAAATATATATGAAATATACATAATATACAATATATAATATATATGTATATATATATAATAGAAATTCGTACTTAATATAATTGCATAAATAAATAAACTCTTCCATCTCACTTTCTCTGTAGTGACATCATAATGATCATCTGGAATTGTGTTGATGATCGAAGAGGCTGTGGAAGGCTAGTGAGTGGGGGAACGTACGGAGTAGTTAGCTGATGAATGGTGGCGTTATCTGTCCATTATTACCCGGTACACTTGTACGTTATTATAATACAAACTGAAGAATACAAGTGTTATTGGTGTACTCCAACAATAAGTGGTGTGTGCGCACATATCTTGAAGGCACTCCACCATACAGGTTCAGACATCATCAGGCTTCTACGAACCTGTAGGCTATAGTCTAACAAAGCACAACACCCCTACCACTACTATTAGTGCTACATTTTCTATGTTGTGTTTGTATGTGTTGAATACATGTGCCTTGTTATATAATGGAAGCCTTAGCCAGCATTTCTTCACCGTCATTTTATCGCTCTCTCACTCGACGATGAGAGACCTCATTCAATCTCTTTCTTATTCATTGTGGCTGTGTGAGTGCACACACACACACACACATATATATATATATATATATATGTTTACAGTGCTACTATCTAGTAGTGGCGTTGTACAGCTCGTTAAGTAAATATTTCCCTATTCATAACATGTTCGTTCATTCATTCATTCAACAACGTCTTACCAATACCGCTCTCCACTTTGCTGCCCTCAAGGTAATGGAGCTTGCTTAGTTACCATGATCCCATAGATGAGTTCTCTAGTTATTCCACGATTTCATGGCTTGCATTTTCCTAGTACAATTCCACTATAGTTGTATATATGGATTGGTCCGTAATGTCGGATAATTTTTGATAATTATCCGTCTTAGGATGTTTCTTTTCTTTAATCATCAGAGGATGGTTCTTCAAATTCATATATAGATGCTGACTTTCAGTTTCAAAGTTACTGTCTCATACACTATCATATGTAGGGTTACGTCTTACAGGAACTTTGAATGGAGATGCCTACATCTCTGCACAAACTTGTATTTGACCGTTGGAAGAAAATCCGAAACCGATCAGAATTAAAGAAAAGTAACATGCTTGAACGATAAAAAAAAATATCCGGCGAAAACTAATCCTCAGAATTTTGTTGGTCATCAACGTTTTAATGAATGGCGTAATTAGATAATGGTAGAGCTGCCGGAATACAATAAAAGTTTGAACCTACAACTGCATAATTTTATGCACACATGAATTTTATGTACAAAAATTTCCATTCCAAATTTGTAGTAATATAGTGCAATGGCAATTCAAAAGTTGAAGACTTGGCATTTATGTTTGAATTCCATATACTATTTACACCCATAATGCCTATCACTTTAATTTGGAACATTTTTCCAGCAAAATTTATTTTTTGTCAGGGTTTTGGGGGGAGTTGCAACGATGAGCATTTCTCTCAAGTGCCATTTCAGTGCACAATGCACGTTCTACGATCAGTATAATATTAAACCATATAATCTTATTAAACTATTTAACCATATATAGTATAATATTAAACCACAATAACAGCATTGCAAGAATTTCAAATTTGAAGAAAATGCGACGTTACAAAGGTTTGGTTTTAGAGTGGAGGGGGAAGGGAATGTCCTCGAAAGCTGTTCTAATGATTTTCTTTAGAAACTTGAAATATAGTTTTTCCCCGGAAAAATGGATTTTGTATGCTACTGAGGAATTTATGACGTTATTGGGGTTTGTTGTAGGCGCTGTTTTTCTGGACTACAATGAAATCAGATTCCAGTAGTAACTGCTACTTGTGCTAACCAATTTGCAACCCCCTGGTACGCTAGAATAATGTTGAATATCTGAAGAAAATTTATTACTTCTGAAAGTATATCAATTGCAGTGAGATAAAATCGTGTGAGGGTTTCACAACAGATTTTTGGTAATTTTTTTTCTATTTTTTTGCTTACATAAAATATGTTTGGAATATGTCCAGTTGGGGTTGATTTACTGTATTCCCCTCTGTTTCTCCTCTATCCCCTTAAAGTGTATCTATTATTATTTTCATGGCTACCTCCTGCACGGTACAGATTCCATTCCAGATATCCTGCATACCATCCTCCACAGATTCTCTTGCTTACCTTGTCCCTTTCTCTTCCACCTGCACACACCACACACACACACATTCACACTCAAACACTTACCCTGCGGGGTTAAAGTTACACTGGGGCTGGCTTACTAAAAGGTTATATGGATGTTGGAAGGTTAAGATAGAGCAACGGGTAAAAGGTTATAGTGAGACAAGTTCCAGCATATTATATATAGGTATAACAACAACCCGTCCTGCCTCCAAAGCAACTGACTCCGTCCTTGGAGTAATGTTTGCAACGCTATTTTGACAACGTGCTGAGAATATCTGGTCTTTGATTGTGTGCAACCTGTCTGACTCTGTGTGTGTGTGTGTGTGTGTGTGTTTTGTATGTATAGGGTGGGGATTCAGAGCGTATATGAGGGGTTCTACTCTTTGACTTTAAGAGTACGCAGGGGATGTTACAAACTTCGTCATCAACATCTACTTACAAACACACAGGTTACAAAGTAAAGTCCGTTTTATATATTATGACGATGGAAATAACCCAAAGCTCTGGACGATGATTGTACTAAGGTTTAGTACACTGGCGAAGGGTGGAAATCCCTCCCCAAACACGTGTAAATTTAACCGTCTAGTATGAGTGTATCGTTTAATTATACAATTTGTAAACAAGACTTGTTCACGATGCTTGGTACATCTTAGTAAACATAGTATGCACTCCTAGGCCGATCTAATTTCCACTCCACTATAGTCAGTGATGTCATTCTGCTTCTCTCACAGTTCCGCTACTTTAATAAATAAGTTTGGTTTTGAAGGATTGTTTGCCACTTTATACTATGTGTCTGAATGATTTTGATTTTTTAGTGAATTCTGTGAAAATTCTTCTAAACGGTCTTCCACTATTAACGGTTCCCTCACCTACAAAAAATTCAATAAGGACAGGGAATATTGCATTAATTGAAAATCGTATTTCTTCATATCCAAGTATTATCTTTTTAAATAAAATAATATTTTGAGATACTTTGTACTAAGAAATGTTTTTAACCACTGGCTTGTATGTTCTATATTTGTGTTTTTATGTGTGTCTGTGAACAAAATATCGTAAGAAACTGAAAAATTGATAATCTATATAGATTGCCGCCATTGGGATCCAATAAACAGGAAATTTTTCCTAAAGATCCGTCACCGGAAGTACGAATATAATCGATTTTTTCTTTAAATTTCATTACTAATTTCATATAGAAGCATCTTTTGTCACAAATAAAAACATCTGGTGTGAATCACTCACACAACTTTCTCTTATCCATTTAATACAATTATATATAAAATTACAAATTTTTTTTAACTCAAATTCTACATGTTTTTCCTAACATAAAGAGATGTTGGGGGATAGATATTACATTCGAAATTAACGCCACAAATTCCACACAATAATCAAAAATAATTTTATGAGGAAAATTGTTTCAAATAAAATTAATACACAATTAACACCTGTTGTGTACCACTGCACTTCCGGTTAACCGATTTTCTTCAAATTTGGAATTCTATCAATGCTTTTGATATGATTAATAATATGAAGGTTGTAAAACCATGTATTATGCTGAAGTAGTACTTTAGAGGGAAAAGCATGACGCTACAGGTCCCCCCCCAAAAAAAAAATCAATTTTCCTGGGAATAATGTTAAAAATAAAAATTGATCGGTATTTGTGTGTGTGTAGATGCATACCAAGTTTAAAAAAAAAAAAATTTAGTAAAGTGGCACATCCAGTTGATGGATTTTGCCCGAATCTTCGTGTCTGATGCGGTGGTAGTATCCAAACGGAATACCAAGTTTGAGCTTCTTGCAACTTTTCATTTTTGATATATTCTGTGAGCACACACACACCCATAGACCTTGCGTTAAAAACATTTTTTTCGTATTCAGGGGAATCCCAAAACGTGTATTTCCTGTGGCAATTCGGTTTTCTAAAATTTGGCACGAGATCGCAATACTTCCACTTACTGGGGATGGAGAGAAAGTTTATCTAACAAAATAAAATTAAAAAAATGCAACATTTCACTAAATTTACGGTTCATTTAATAATTGTTTACATGGAAGTTTACGGGTCACGTAGTCTTATATATATACGATAAAATTTTATGAAAATTTAAAATCTATCTAGAATTTTCCAAGTTATAGTTAGATAGAGAGTTTGAAGTTCAACGTTGAATGAAATGACTTCACAGAGGAATTCTCCCTTGTTTCCTGTTACGCTTGAAATATAAAAGGATTTGCGTCATAATTTGTTTTTAGTTTTTTTCCTAAACACATTTTGAAATATTAACAAAATATAAAAAAACGAAGGAAAAAAAATCTGGTGTAAAACAGGATTTTATCTTATTACAATGACAGTCTTTATTCACAAATCTTCTTCAAACTTGGAATTTTAAATAATCGATTATTCATCATAATTATATTGCATATAAATAAGTAAAGTGGGGTTGGCAAGTTACACACGTTGGTTTTGATGACTAATCAGTATTGAAAGTTATTATATTGGAGATAGCGCTTTGGTATGACAATGGATCGTAGCGCTACCTAAACAGGATTTAAATATATTGTTTCGTATAATTTTTTTTTTTCAGGAGTATCCCTAAATGAGGATAGTTTATAGATAGTTTAGATTAAATTTCCTCGTCTTCTTCACACCTTCCTTCCTTCCTTCCTACACCTGCACCACTTTCCTCCCCCACCTTCCAATACAGTGTATTCTCCTTTGAGTGGAAAGACCTATCCCATCGTTAACCATATCCCTCTAGGACAATCTCGGCCTTCCACTTTTCCTTTTTCCTCCAGGGTTTCATTCTATCATTAATTTCGTTATTCTTGTAAACACCATTCTTCAGACATTTCCAAACCAATCTAGTTTCCTAGTTTTTTATTATGCTCAGTACAGTTTTACTTGAGCAAGCGCTACCCCGCAATTGGGAGGTAGCGCTACCCCCCAATTGTGTCATTCCTGATTTTGTTTTCTAATCTGGTCTTTCTACCTGCAAGTAACAATCTTCCGACAGTCCGACAGTCCTACAAAAGAGGGTTATAAATGAACCTTTTTTTTTTTTTTGGAGATTGCTACTCCACAAGACTGTTTTGAGCATACTGGCCTTAGTTTATACCCATTCAGTTCAACAGCTTCTCCGCCAATGGCCATACACTCATATTTAGAATAATTAATACTCTTTTTTTCTTGATTGTTACATCAGCGCTTTTTACGCTGTAAGTAACACTGATAGCATTACACTTTATGTAAGTATACACGCACTCTTGCACACGCTACTCCGAAGAAAGAAGCTACCCAGCGGTAGCACTCCCAATAAGCTGAACTAGTTGCTCTCATCGTTTGAAGAAAGGAAATTGCTAGGCCACTGGTGTTTTAAACTCCTGGGAGAGTTATTTGGAATAGTGCGAGAGTATAGGTGGCGGACTAAAGGATTAGAATGGAATTGCAGGGATTGATGGAACGTTTTATATCGGGTTCGGGCGACTAGATTGTCGAAAGGAATTTCAAGATGGGTTGGTTATGGTGGAAACAAAGAAGGGAGCATTAACGATGGCGCGAAGGATTTTGGATTGAAAGGATTGTAGTCTTTGGAGATTGGACGTTTTGTCGAACCCCATAGCTCAATGCCGTACGTCCAGATGAGTTTTAATATTGCGGTATATATCAGTCTTTTATTGTTTAGCGACAGTTTAGATCTAGTGTCCAGTATTCGTTTCAATAATTGCTAATATGTTGGGTTCAATTGTTTGCAGTCGTGTGTGGGGTGTTAATACTCAATCCTGCTTTTTCATATGCTTTGGTCGTAGCCTTGCACGTATAAACATAGTATCATCGTCAGTATCCTGCGTGATGACTATTTGGTCATTCGCAAAGAAAAGTGTATGTAGAAATTTTCAGTCATCTATTTCAACCCCCCTCCCCTGATTCTCTGACTCTTTCTGGCCTTTCGTGATTACAAATTCTCTGAATAACCCATTTCCAACTTCACCTGTCTGTTTTTTATAATTTAGAAGAAAAAAAAAAAGAATCTCAAGAGCTTACAGAATCGATCTAAAATCAATTTTTCTGTGCGGACTTTTGTGAATCTTAACATGCGCAGAAGGACCAGACAACGTCTTGCACTAAAATGACGCATTAGAAGATGCAGAATTTAACGTTGCGGCTCCTTCAGACTCCAACAAAATATTGATGTTTTTCTGTTGTTTTTCTTTTTCAAGTTTAAACAAATTGGATTGGTCTTCTTCCTGTGCAATTAGTATACCAAAAGTTTAAAAAAAACAAATTCAGTAAAATAACACTTTTTTATTGATAGATTTCTGTCACAACCTTATATTCCATGTTATAAGCGAAGTTGGTTATCTAAACGGAATACCAAGCTTGAGCTTTCTGTGATTTATTTTCTTTTTTGGAGATATTTTGTTCTCAGAGATGCACACAAACATATACCAGCTAATCGATAAATACTTTCTCTTTATTTTCATATTTAGGGCACCTCAAAACATGTATTTCCGATGAAATCTCAATTTTGGAAACTTGATACGATCGCAGCATGCGTCCTCTCACAGCAGTAAGAGAATATAAAAATTGATTGTTTTTTTTAACTATGTAAAAAAACACAGTTGAACAAGTTGGAAAAACAACTCGAAAGATTTCACATCCGATGCTTTTACTTCTTCTTACTTCTAGTAACAGGAAGTATTGCGAGCATGTCAAATTTTCGAAATTGAGTTTTCACCGGAAATACATGTTTTGAGGTCCCCGGAATATGAAAAAAATGCTTTTAGCGAATGATCTGTATGTGTGTGTGTTTATCTATATGCCTGTGTAAGAATATCTCAAAAACGAAAAGTCTCAGTAAGCTCAGACTTGGTATTACAACGAATTTCTTTAAACTTGGTATACTATGTACACTAATAAACCCCTATTACCAATTATTTTAAAAATTCCCTGGGAAAATTGATTTTGGGAGGGAACAGTAACGTTAAGTTTCCGCTATAAAGTATCACTTCAATACAATATATGGTTGCACCAGTTATACAATATAGATACAATATATGGTTGCACCAGTTATACAATATAGATATACGATACAAGTATTGCTAGAATTCCAAATTTGGAAGAAAATTAATTAACCGGAAGTGTGACTTCACGAGAATAGGATTTTGTGTTTTTTGGAATTTTCTGTAAAACGTCTGTAACGATTTCCTTTAAAGTTGATATGCTAACTGCTCGGATATAAATGTACAAATTTTCTGTAAAACGTCTGTAACGATTTCCTTTAAAGTTGATATGCTAACTGCTCGGATATAAATGTACAAATTTTATGTAAAACGTCTGTAACGATTTCCTTTAAAGTTGATATGCTAACTGCTCGGATATAAATGTACAAATTTTCTGTAAAACGTCTGTAACGATTTCCTTTAAAGTTGATATGCTAACTGCTCGGATATAAATGTACAAATTTTATGTAAAACGTCTGTAACGATTTCCTTTAAAGTTGATATGCTAACTGCTCGGATATAAATGTACAAATTTTCTGTAAAACGTCTGTAACGATTTCCTTTAAAGTTGATATGCTAACTGCTCGGATATAAATGTACAAATTTTATGTAAAACATTCCTCTCTCCTCCAACTCGATTTTAGAAAATTTTGCGGAATTTTCGGCTTTAAATTTCAAAAGTTTTATGGAGTTAGTTCAGTGCGCTCTACTGGGCCTCAGTACAATCACCTGTCTACCTGCCAAGGTGAGTACCGCCATCTTATCGGACAAATATGTAAAATTGGAAATTTAAAGAAAATTTGTCATTTCTTATATAACTGTATTGACAGGAATAAGAGAAAGTCGTGTGAGTGTTTCACACCAGGGTTTTTTTTATTTGAGATAGATTTCAGTTGATTTAATAATCATTTTAATTATAAGAAACCTTTTTTATAATGGCTTACAAGAAAAAGGATTCAAAATTATGAAATGTCATAAAAAAGGATGGATAAAAGGGATAAAAAGAGGATAAAAGAAACTGCAAATAATAGACAAACAACTCACAGACAATAGAATGGAGTTTGTTGGCCACGGCCGAGCGAGGACACCATTTCTATAGATCTGAACAGAACCGGAGTGAGAAAAAGTGAAAATAATGAATGAGAGAACAGTTTGGTGTTTGTGTGTGAGTGTTTTTTCATCATTCAGCTGTTGTTCTAAATTAGTAGTGTATCTGTGTGCTGCTATCTGGTGGTGGTCTCTGTTGTGTGTACTAGTTGGTGACGTGCACACAAAAACGACCGAGTCTATGAAACAGTACAATGAGGAAGAAGGTCCATTTAAAATTTGGAATCAGTCCAAGAAACTCCGGGTTGAGTGTTTTGGATGGTGATGGTTTTCAAGTTTATTCCTTCCATTAGAAATAAACTCTGCTCTGAAACTATCCTCTCTGAAAATCTACTCTATTTTATTTTATTTTATTTTTTGTGCACCCTTTCCCAGCGAGATTATTTGAACCAAATGTGGAAGTTCATGAAACTGCCAATTAGCGCGCACTGATCTCTTGTGTCGACTATAGGCTCTCGTACAAATTCTGCTCTCTACACATCGTATTAGCCATGAATGAATACCACGGACAAATAATAAAACTTTATTTTTCTGATCCTTTCTCCCTCATCCAAAA
The DNA here is from genome assembly GCA_011037195.1 of Triatoma infestans. Classification (NCBI taxonomy): domain Eukaryota; kingdom Metazoa; phylum Arthropoda; class Insecta; order Hemiptera; family Reduviidae; genus Triatoma; species Triatoma infestans. The sequence continues at coordinate 156,679 of JAAEAF010001592.1, read as the reverse complement.
AAAAAAACCAAAAGAAAGAAATAAAGAATAAAATCAAAAGATGGAAAATAAAAGGGAATATAATTTTTTATTTCTTCTTTTATTAATCGAATCCACGAAAATAGTTTTGTGCGCGGCACCACTCCAGCAAAAACTAAAATGATGCCATTTCAATATTTTAAAAGAAAAATATGTTTTGAAACTCACATACGATGTTCACTTAGTGCTATTAATTAAGAGACAAATATTCATTAAAATTTCTATGTTTAAGAACGTTTAGTTTTTCGTGTCATAAAGAAAACTTAATAAAGGCTATCATGCAGACCTGGTAGTACGGCAAAGATCTCTAATCTCAACCAATAAAGCAGTTTAAATTTTAACCTAACTGACAACTTCCACAGAAACCCTAAAAATCGGTTTTTCCGGAAAAATGTTCCACATTTCCATGTGCGCAGGCAGCATTCCATGTCTACAGAGAATCGTTATTGTGGAAAATTCCAAAAATCTCCACAACCAATTCTATAAAGGCGCATTACGGATTAACCGATTTTCTTCAATTTTGGAATTCTAACAATGCACCCAATATATTTTGATATTATATAGGTAAACAAACTACAGTTTTTATTATATAAATAAAGAACCATAAATTGTACAGGAGTGGTATTGTAAAGCAAAGGTGTCAAACTCACGGCCCCCAGACGCAACTTTTTTTGGCCCGCAACGTCTTCAAATAAAAAAAAGAAAATAATCACACCTAATCGAACTGTAATAAGTAATAACACTTGATATGTTTAGGGTGCCTTTCGTCTAGTGTGCAACTCTATAATTAGTCATATTTCTTTTCGCTAATCTGTCGTTATATCCTGCTGTTACTCTTAGGCAAATAAAATGTGTGTCCAATAAAATTTGAATTTCTGAAAAATCTGACACGTTCGCAATAATATCTTCTTCTTCTTCTTGAATTTCTGGAATGTAAAATTCAATAAAAGTCACAATAAAAAAATTTAAAAACCTATATTAAACAAAAGAACAAACATTTCAAAAACTAGAGCAGAACTATAAACAAAAACACAAGTCCAAATAACAGTGTATTAATTACAAGATTGAAATGGCTGTGGTAAAATTTATAACGAATTTATTAGGACCACAATGCTAACGCTTCTATATCGATAGTAATGTAGTGGTGTAATGGTGGAGGACATGTAAACTCACTCTGGTGTGGTGTGTGCCAAGCTTGGTTTATTTGGATTTATGTACTTGGCGGACCAATGTTTACTTTCCTGAAAAAAAGTAGCGATCACTTCGTCATCAGCATCCCCACTTCCATGGCACACACGATCCTATGTTAAAATAAAATAACCAATGCTAGTAATTTTTTTTTTTTTTTGCAGTGCCAATCTACCTGATCGAAAAATAAAAAAAAGTTATTGTCAGAAGAAAAAAAATATACTAGACGAAAAAAAAATAGCTGGAGAGATTTGTTTTGTAATAATTTTCCATCAGTTTGACCAACCTACATTTTTAATCAATTAAAAATGTCTCAATTTAGCGCATCTGTTTTCTCAAATTATTACACAAATTTATCGATATTAAATCTGGTTCTTAAAATATCGAAATATATATCAATATTTTTCTTATACAACTGCTGTTAAATCCACGTAACACGAATAATATCTTTAAGTAAATTATGAATGTGTTGTTTTATGAATGGTGCATGTGAAGTTCAAAAACGAAAAATCGATAACTGCAAATGCGACATTTTTTTAAATATTTGAGATTACATACTTTCCTTGGCACCTTGGCTGAGGTGGTCATTTTAAGGTAGTTATATTGTAGTCCAGAAGACAGCGTTAATAGCAATGAACATACTCCCAATAACATGTGAAATATAACATCATAAATTCCCCAGAACTCACTAAATCTAATTTTCCGAAAAAATCTTTTAAATAAAGTTATATAATTTTATCTATTCAGTCAACATTCACAGTTTAAAGAAAATATTAGCTATCTTCGAGAAAATATTAGCTATCTTCGAGAAAATATTAGCTATCTTCGAGAAAATATTAGCTATCTTTGAGAAAATTCCAAAATAACTCAAAAATCTCTTCAATAAAGTCGCACTTCCGGTTAACCGATTTTCTTCAATTGAAGTTCTAGCAAAATTTCTAATGGGTATTAATATTGTATGTGTGACAGTACCATACATCGCACTGAAATAGTACTCTAGAGGCAAGCATAACGTTACCGTTCCTTCAAAAAAATCAATACCGGGTTAAATGTTTCACATAAAAGTGATCAGTGGGTGTGTGTGTGTGTGTGTGTGTGTGTCAAACCGGGGGAACTCTTAGGGAGGCCTCTTGGTAACTACTTCATGGTATTCTAGGGCGAAATTGTTGCAATTAAAATCTGAGCTAAGGAAAACTTACAAATTCCTTTAAAAACAAGGAGACTCTCATCTTCTTGGATAGCCAGCCGGGTCTGAAGGCCTTTGCTGCCTGCAGAACCATCTCATCTCTAGTTAGGGAGTGTAGAGAATCTCTGACGCAACTTTTCCAACATAACAAAGTTCAGCTGGAATGGGTGCATGAGGTGGTCAGAGGAAATGAAATATTCGAATAATTGGCCATAAATGGAGCGAATAATCCGTTTTGTGGTGTAGAACCAGTTCTAGGTATAACATAAGGGACAGTAATGCATCTCATAGAGACTGGCTCACTTGAGAGAGCACGACATAAACTGGAAACTAAACACAGGAACCACTCAACCGGATGTGCTAGGGCGATAGACCGTATTTTTGTTTTCCCTGATTTTCTCCAAAAATGGACTAACAGTGAAGGCCTAACAATTTATTTGTACAGTTGTAAAACCTATAGGCAATTTAAAAAACCTTATGGCGCAACGGCCTATGAAGGGTCAAGACATGCTAGGCGGCGATTTGAATAGGGGGCGTGTGGTAAGCAAGCCGCAGTTCCCACGCCGTTTAGTTCCGGCCTTCGCTACCTAGGGCGCTACTAACTGTAGCTTCCCACTTTTTATCGCGATGCTGGGTCAACACCGACTTTGCCTTAAATTACCTTAAAAGGTAATTTAAAGTCTAGAAAAATTGTTTTGGAAGAAAATGGACAAAAACTGTTTGGAAAATTGGTTTCTAGCTTTTTGGAATTTTCTCAAAAAAAAAAATGCTTCAGCGATGTTCTTTAAATTTAGAATGCGAACTGTACAGATATAAACATATCACTTTTATTGGAAACGTTTTTTTTTCGGAAAAATTGATTTTAGAGGTACGTGGGTCATGTCTGGCCCACTGTGTAATCACATTCAGGTAGAACTATGTCCAAACAAGCAAAGAGGAAATTGTACAGAACTCCGCCATTTAAATTTGTTTACAATGTTAAAGGCAAGATTAATGTTATTATAGATAATAAATATTATATTTATTATAACATTGTGAAGTCATATACATCATATACATTAAGTCATAATCATCATAGTCATTAAGTCATATACATTATATTACATAACAAAAGTTCAGGGCACTTGAAAGAGAAAAACTTTTGAATCAGGTAAAAGTTGGACCTTCCATTTTGGGAATTCTAACCAGCTGGTCTATTCTAAACACTGTGTATAATATACTCGTATGCGTCTAAGAGAAAATTCTTATTCAAAAGTTGGCAATTCTGTTGATACTCGGGGAAGGTGGAGCCACTAAATACGTTCATATATTTATATTAATACAAAAAGAAAGTAGTTAGGGGTGGTGATGAGTGATGGCGGAAGTTTCACAGCAGTTCGGAATGAATGAGTGTATTGTATGGAATTTTGGAGACGATAAGCAGGCTGGAAAAGTGGGATGAAAAGGTTCTCTTTACTCTGCTTACTTAATGGTAAGCAGACTACAATAAGGACAATAACAAGAGTTCTTTTGTATACAGAAGATTGAACAAACCATGTCAGTGCTTTAAGATCTATTTTACTTACAAAGTGAGAAATGATACATATCCTGGAAGTTTGTCATCCGATTTAAACTATAAAATCATGCTTTTTTTCTACTTTCTCTTACTTCTAGTAAGAGAAAGTATGCGATTGTCAATTTTCATCTGAACTATATGTTTTTGCGATCTCCTGAGTAAAAAATGTTTTAAGCGTATGATCTGCATGGTATGTAAGCATACCTGAAACGAAACATCGTAGCAAGCTCAAACTTGGTATTCCGTTCGACTTTGCTGAATTTTTTTTTTTTCAGTTTTTCACGATTTTCTCGAAAATGGCTCCAACGATTACATTAATCCCTTCGTGTACTATCTGCAAATTTATTTTTTGGGGATTCTGGAGCCAACAGTAGCGTTATGCTTTTCTCTAAATATGGCTTTACCACCTACAAAATATTTATACATATAGGATGCATTGACAGAATTCCAAATTTGAAGAACATCGATTAACCAGAAGTGCGATTTTATAGAATAGGTTTTGGAATTTTCTTGGAAACGGTTTTTTTTAAACTGGATTGCTGCCGCTGCATAGTTAGAAACCTTTTCACTTTTATTTGAAACATTTTTCTGAAAAAATTGATTTTACCGGAGTATTGGAGGTCTGTCGGTCTGTCAGTTGGTTCAAAATTAAATTTACCCAGGCTTTGTTGGTTTTGATATAGAGCGCCCCACATAAAGCCTCTCAGTTATACAAGTAAATTCCCCAGCACCAGTTTTATGGCCAGGCCAACTAAACATTGAACCATTAAAGAAAGTTTTTCGATTAAATTGTATTAATTAGTGTAATTATGTAATTAGAAACGTATGAAACGCCCATACTAGTTTCACTTACTGCAGAATTGTAAGTTTCTTCGACCTTGGAATTTTAACACACAATATATTTGTTCTAATAAAAATTTAGCGCAGGTCGGGGGGTACATATTGGTTTTGTGCCCACAGCTGGTAGTTCTTGAACCGATTACATTTTAATACTAAAGACAGCCCCCCACCCCCAAACATTTGAAATCAACCATAATATATTCCACAGAGCATGCCAAAGTCAAATGTACCCGGAAAAATGTTTCAAATAAATGTGACCAGTTTTCTTTTGTGTCTGTGCAGTTAGTATTTACAGTTTAAAGAAAATTGTGACCAACCTGGAGCCATTAATACATAATTTTTCACTTTAATGGATTTTCTTGAAAATTAAAATTTTATAGTGACGCTTTTAACGTATTTCAGTATTTTATAGGTGATTAAAGTATATATTTGTCCTGAAGAGGCAGAACGTTGCAGGCCGGAACGTGTATTTCCCGTGAAAAAACTTAATTTAGGAAATTTGGCAGGATCACAATGTTTCCTCCAATAACCGAAATATGTTACCCTTGATGTAGATATCAAATGCCAATAGTTGAGACACAAAGATATATTATATTAAAAAACAAATAATAAACAGTAGAAAGAAGAAGTGAGATATAAGAAAAAGTAGAGTATCACTAAGTTTCTCTTATTGTGAAAAAAAAATTTGACAAGAGAGATCGAATGATATATAGGTCGGTAAAAGAATGAAAGAAAGCCCAGGCAAGTGGAAGAAAACTAACTGTCTGTATATATATGTATCAGACAAGTATGGGCAAGTTTTATTGGAAAATATTAGAATGGAAAACTTTCGTTTTCCTTGATACGTTTTGTCGTGATATAATTTTTATCATAAATCTGTTTTGTAATATTTTTATTTTATATGTGTATGTATTTCTATTTTTTCTTCCAAATTAAATGACAATAATAAACAGCTGATTTACAATTAATAAATAGCTGTTTTCAATAATCACTGACTGAGCAATCTCTAAACATTGCAACTGTAATGGTGGTTGGTGATGAGAGAACATATGAACTGATCATTTGCACTTGAACACAATTTATCTGCACTTATCGATTTATGATGTAAGGTGATTAGAGTGACCGAGCGAAGAGTTAATAATGTTGGTAGCGTGATAGAATGTAGAACGGTAGAGTTGGCTGAAGTGAGTCGCGTGAAAAGGGATGTGACTAGTTAGTACTCAAAGTGGTGAGCTAGTGAGGCTAGTCGAGGTAGTAGATGAAGTCAATGTAGCGACTGATCTTTATTCTTTAAAGTTCATCTTCTGACTAATTCCTTAAACCTCTCATATGGTTAGCTTCTAGGTGAAAGATTGGCTGTCAAAATGGAAGCCCGTTCGTTAACATTGTAGTGTGCGTAACATAGGGATGGAATGCGTAGTTGACGTATGCTTGAAGGCTTAGGGGCTTCGGTGAGGTTACTAATGGCACTATTGAGTCCGGTTTTTAAGTGGCGAATTTGCTTGCCATTGGTCTCTATTACACAACTTTTCTTCCAAAAAGTTCTATTATTTCTTAATTGTGATGCTCCTAAGTGTAAGAATTTTATTTATTTTGGGAAGGATGTGAGTGTATTTGTGCTGATGAACTGAAATTTGCCTGTGTGAGGTAGCTAAACCCAAATAGACCAAATTTTGTGTGATTGTTTTAATGTGTGAGAGCGTTGTTCGAATTATTAACCTTGGTTTACTAGAATCAAAATCGTGCATTAAAAATGTTGTGATCCAAAATGAGCTTATTATAAAATAAATCAACGTGACCTACTCCTCATACCACTATCTAGTTATTGCGGAATTTAGTTAGTACAATTGATAAATTTTCATCAGTCACGGATTTATTTATTTTCTCTTATATTCTAAATGATTAGTTACCTTCCATTATACCTGATTGGTTACCTTCCATTATACCTGATTGGTTACCTTCCATTTTATAGAAGTTGAGAAAACCAACACGAACATCTCGGTCAAAAATCCTCCCTCACCCCGAGTTTTTCGCAGTTTAGTCAACGGCTCCAACCAAGGCCATGATTTTAGATCATTCCTTGGTCTTCCAAAAAGTTTCAAAGTGCATGGGCATATAGTATGCTTCAAGAGTAACCTGTATGCCTGTAACCTTCAGTTCTCCCACGACACTTTTTTAGACAGTGGATACGTTATCTAATGAGTCACCATCATCACCATCCATGTTCTTAGATAGCATAAAATGGAATAGATAGTAAAATGTAAAAAGGAAACGGAATTATGTTTAATACTTTCAAAACTGCAGTTGAAGATTAAATAAATATCGTACCCGCAAGGAAGAAAGTGGGGTGGAATTTTGATAGGTTCTCTCTCATACTCCCCAGAAAAAATAAAACATGACCACACTCTCAGGGAATCCAATAAAGTACACCCTATTACAAAATTCGTGGAGCTCATCGTAAGGAGTGAGAATAGGCATAGGAAAGAATTGGTGACTGACCATGTAGGGAGAAGTGGATCAGTCAGGGCTAATCTTGGCTCATCCCAGCCTCGCAATAACACGAACAATAACGTTCAATGATGAAATCTCTAATATTCGAAACTAAAATGGTAGTTATATGTGTATGTGTATGAGTGTGTGCAACTATATAAGGAAACTCTAGACTCACCACAAAAACACACACAAAACCAATTTTACAATATGCAACAAGTAAGCCACCAATGCCGAAGACATTTCAGATCGCAATGGATTTAGGAATAGACTCTCTAGAAATGCCCAAATGGGGACGGCTCAGATCACAAATCTTGGAGCATAGTCCTTTAATCGCCTTTCCGACATCCTGGGCAGTAGCGGGCCTATTCTAAGCTCCGGACTTGAAGGGACGAACATGTTTGCTAGAATGTTTTTGTATAGATATAAACATTCATCATTTATGGATTATATTCAGGGCTTTATTATGAAAACTCACGGACTTTATTTAATAATTTATTTTATTTTTAAGAAAGTATGCAAAGTCCCTTTTAGCGTATTATTGTACGACAATATTTATTGTCCACCTACACAGATCATAAATAGCGGAATAATAATAATAAACTGTGTCGTAAAAAAACAAAACCATTTGTTTGTTGTCAACTATTATTGGGCTTTTCATTTATCCAACCTTTCATTCACACTACAATATTACTGTGTTCAATATATTTATGTATATATATGTTTCCGCTATTTGCCTATTCAACAATGTATGTACGTTCACATGAGACCACTTGATAATTATATATGTGCCCTCCCCCTGAGTGTCACTATGACCACTCCAGTACACCAGTAGATATTTCCTCTCAACTCTTCTCAATATAATTTTCTTTTCTTAAAACAACAAGTACGTGGTGTGCAACATCATGTAGACCTTGATCGGCACCAAACTAATTACTTCCTCTTACTGGTTTAAATGCATTCGTAAAAAATAGATTTTTTTTTTTGCAAATTTAGTATTCACTGGAATTAAGTTTTCAGGTCCCTTCATGAAATATATATATATATATATGTGTGTGTGTTGCAAGCTCCATCTCTTGGGGAGGTCAGAAACTTATCATCCCATCCTTGAATGGTCTGCTTTACGCAGTTGGTTCTGCAACAGATATAACACATCCTTCTTTCCTTTTCTCGACTGTAATCAGCAGTCTGCTCATTCCCAAAAAAATCATTCCTGGTTTTGAATCCAGGGATATCTGAATGTTATAACAGACACGAGGAAATCTCTCAATACACAAAATTTTAAACAACCAAACCAATTATCAGTTTGGTAATAGTTACTAAAATATGTATTATACCTACCACTATTCTGACTTTACAGTCTGGTGTGCATTTTTGTAAAATTGCAAATTTCTTTTATAAAAATAAATTTGTGCTCCTTTCAAAATATTAAAATCTCACAGTCCAGTTCGCGGAGCCAAAATATTAACATCTCAGAGTCCAGTTCGCGGAGCCAAATATTAACATCTCACAGTCCAGTTTGCGGAGCCAAAATATTAACATCTCACAGTCCAGTTCGCGGAGCCAAAATATTAACATCTCACAGTCCATTTCGCGGAGCCAA